>JANHZT010001837.1:110862-121033 GCA_032468215.1 Stegonotus admiraltiensis | reverse complement strand
ACCTGATAAAAAGCCCCCCTGGCCACGGCTGTCATATGCTCTTCTAAAGACAGCCGTGTGTCCAGGAGGACGCCCAAATTGCAGGCCCTCTTGTAATGAAGCAAAGGGGGGGCATCCTGTGAGGCCGGGGGCTCAGGGGCTTTTTTCCCTCTCAGCCACAGCAAGAAGAAGCAGCAGCCTAAAGATGGCCACTACAAAGCTGGGACAACCGATGAATAAAAGCTAAGACTGGTGCAGGAGAGAAGGTGAGCTGTGGTAGAACTGGGAAGGAGGATTTTTTTGTGCCTTAAATTTAACCCCAAAGAGTAATCCAGAATAATTGGCTCCAAATCAGCTGTTTAAACTGTGGCTAGGCACTCGGAGAAACTACCAGACCACCTGACAGGAAATGAACTGTTGGAGTGAAAATAATGAATTTTGAAACTTTGGAATATCTAGAAATTTAAACCTTTAAGCTGGGAATGCGTGGTACTGGTACTAGGAAGTACCAGTACCACACATTTTTTATGCTAAATAATTATTATAAAAAAATAATAATTTTTTTATGCTAAAATTATTTTAAAACTATTGTTATAACCCTGTTATAACTAAAAATACACTGGAAATGTGATTATACAGAAATCTAAACTGAGAGTGCTACCTGCTGACGAAAGAGAAAACTATGTTAGAAAATAATTTTATTTTACAAGCTTGGAAATATCCAATGGAATTTATATGAAAATCTTTATTGAATTATTTCTAGCCACTCTATGACTATTGGATTATTGGAGATTCAAGTCTGACCTCTGGAATTATTCAAATGGAACTGATTATTTATGAGACATAAAGACCTGGGACTAGTAAATTAAAGATTGAATAAATAGCCTCTTGGATTGTTGGATAAAAACTGAAATCTTTTTAAAAAGAAAACAAGGTACCTAATAAAGGAGAGATGGGTGGAATTGTACAAGAGTTGGATTTACTGTTTCAAAATTTTAAAAATTTTGGAGAAAGAATTTAAAGTGACTATGGGCAAAATGGAGAATATTATACAAGGGATGATAAGCACAGACAAAGACGCCCAGGAAAAGGATGAGTCAACTGAAGGAATGAAGAAGGAGGAAGACAAAGACAAAGAGAAGACAACTATGGAAATAATAATGGCTAATGAATTAAACCAGGGGGAGAATATATCAGAGGGGGAAGAGGTCTGAAAGCAAGATAGGGGCTTGGCTAGAAAGGTTAGAAAAGGGTAGAGGTGGGAGGAATACCTAGATTAAATATTCAGGAAGCAGATTTAAAAGAGGAATTTGGGAGGCAAGTAAAAAAAAACAGCATAGCAATTAAAATTGCAAGGCGGGCAAGAGACAATGGATATTATTATATTGTTGTTTTGATTTACTCTCCTTCTTTCCTATTTTTCTTGTAAAGCATAGTAAAGAAAGTATGGAAGCGGGCAAGGGATAATAGATAGATGCTCTTTTGTTGTTGTTATGAGTTACTTCTTTTTTTTCTCTCGCTTTCTGCATCCTTTTTCTTTTTCCTCTTTTAAGTAGGTGACATGATTAGAAGATAGATAAGAAAAAAAATAAAAGCTTTCTTTTATTAAAGGGTGATATGATCAAAAGCTAGAATAAGTGATAGAAATAAGAAGAGGGGGAATATTAGTATAGACTTTTTATATTGCAAAATGAAAGTAATAACAAGAGAAAATCTGGAATAATTGAATAATGACAGAGTACAAATTAATATAAGTATGCATTATTATTAGAAATATATAAGCAGATTGAATGTAAGGATTATTATTAACTTGATTAGTTTTATTTGTGTTAGAATGTATGACACTCAGGTGCCACACTGTTCACACATTGATTTTATATTTTGATAAAAAAATAAAAAACTTGAGGGGGGGAAAGAAGCTAAAATCGTTAACACTACATCTGATTTACTTTGTCTATGTCATGCGTGCAGATTTGTTGGAGAAGTCAGTGATGCTAGGAATGGTTAGTAGAACAAGAAGGGCCAAGCGAAGAACACACTGGCTTGATAATATAAAACATGATACAAAGATGAATATCCAACAGTTAAAAGAAGTTGTGCTTGACAGGACAGCATGGAGACCACTTGTCTCTAAAGTCAGTTATGACTGACTGGATAAAACAACAACAAATAATTAAAATGAATAAAAATAAAATAGTACTTGTCTTCCATGACACTGCTCATGCTTCGTTGCCACTTTTCCCGTTTTGGAATCTGTATTTTTGAATAATCTGGAGCTCCAAGTCCAAAATAAGGATTTATAACTACTTTGTCCACCTGGAAATATTGCAGAATTTAAAAAAGTTTAAAGCCCAAAATGAAAATATGAAGCCCAAAAGTGATATTAATAATTATTTCTTCTTACTCTGTTGGTATACTGAAGATCAGATCCGAATAAAGGGTTGTAAATACACACGTCCGCCTTCTCTAGTGCAAGCATTTTGCTCTTGATCTCCAATGCAGTGTATCCCATGTGAAGGGAACTCTCGCTCTGTCCGGGTTCAACAGCATAAGCAGGGTTTGTAACGTTTGTTTTAATCCGCTCTAAAGGAGATGGTCTGAATAAAGCTGGGATTGAATGTGATTGCAAATGCCTTTCTTCTAACCATCTGCAGAAAAGAATGGATTAGACTCACCAGTATTACCCACGCAATCAGACAAGAAACAGGATGATTGACCCACACTGCCCCATGTATAAATGATGGGCATTGTTTTATATATACTGTTAATATTTCTTCCTAACTGTGCCCTTTTTAAAGTGTGAGTTCTGGCAGGAATGTACATATACATACATTAGGAATGTGCATGGAAGGACTATTTGTGGATGGTTCATGTTTAGACTAAAACATTTCATCAGGGCATGGAACTGAAACATGTAAGGCTCCAAACAGAAGTATTTTCTGGATGGGGAGAATGTGAAAAACCCAAAGCCACTAATGGCAAGACATGATAACAGGAGCTATGGAGAAGTAAGGGAAAGAACAGTAGCAGCCAGATGTAAAGAATGAATGGCAGGTTGGATATGTCACTCTTGAATTCAGACACAACCCCATTTGGCTACTGCCCTTATATTCAACCATACTACATCCTATCTATCCAAGCTCTCTTTCCTTTTACTTTCCCAAATGGGACAGGGCAGCTTGTTGGATAGGTTACATTTGACTTCAAAGGTGGCATATGCAGTTCCACCAGCTACGGGTAAGGACAGGCAGGCTGGCATACCACCCATTAAAAAGGATAGCATGAGAAACACCAACACCTCGCTGCATTTGCCCTCTGAGACCTCTCCAGGGTGTTTTCTATTGGGGGAGGGAGGGAAGCTGTAACTTACAATTATCAAAATGTTCTGAGTTGCAATCAGATGAATTATGACTTGGTCAGAAAGGTTCAGCTGAATTTCAGTCCCATGGTTTTTATTTCATACAGGTAATTCTTGACTTACAAGCACAATTGAGTCCAAAATTTAGGTTGTTAAGTGAGACATTTGTTAAATGAGTTTTGCCAGTTTTTATAACTTTTCTTGACACAGTTGCTATGTGAATCACTGCAGTTGATAAGTTAGTAACCTGGTTGTGAAGTGAACCTGGCTTCCCCATTGACTTTGCTTGTCAGAAGGGTGCAAAAGGTGATCACATGACCTTGGGATGCAGCAACAGACATAGATATGAACCAGTTGCCAAGCACATGATCATGAGGATGCTGCAAAGGTGGTAACTATGAAAAACGGTCATAAGTTACATTTCTTGGTGCTGTTGTAACTTTGAACAGTCATTAGCCTGAGTGACGTAGGAGACTAATGCTCCTGCTAAAAGGCAGTATTTAACGTCCAGCTGCCTGCAATTACTGCGAGTTCAATTCTCACCAGGCTCAAAGTTGACTCAGCCTTCCATCCTTTCAAAGGTAGGTAAAATGAGGACCCGGTTTGTGGGGGCAATAAGCTGACTTTGTATAAAATATATACAAAGCTTAACGCATTGTAAGCTGCCCTGAGTCTCCGGAGAAGGGTGGCATATAAATTAAATAAAAATAAAATAAAAAATAAATCAAGTAAATAAACAGTTGTAAGTCGAGGACTACCTGTATTTGATACAAAATGCATTTCTCCATTCCATCCAGCAGGCACTATGTATGTCACAAAAGTTAATTACTGAGAGAGTAATTCTCCTACAGACACAATTTTAAAATCAAAATTAAAATTAAAATAAAAAAACATTTCTTACTTATCTAAGAAAAGTAACATTCTAGCTGTTATTGTAGCAAAATGAGAACTGGATTCACTGCAGACCCTCATGATGTCTTGTAAACAGTAGAAAACTGGGCATCCAGGACTGTAAACATACTTTGTATTATCTATAAAGAAAAGAATTTTTAAAAAGGTAAAGCACTTTTTAATTATTTTTTTAATACTTTTATAAGTATACAGTATAAGTATACATTTATACTTTTATTCCAGTAGGTATATTTTTCAACATACCCTTCTTAGACTGTACGGAAATACTTTTGCTGCCATATTTTTTTCTCCTTACATAGGCCACATAATTTGCTATTGTAGTCCTTCAGACATCACTTTAAGTAAGAATGGATTCTTGGTTGCTCCCGCTTCTTTTCTGTCAGTGTAAATGTCTAAACAAAACTGTATAAGCTAAACTAAAAAAATGTGACTTATGGCTCTAAGGTATTAGTAAACAAACAGCTAAAGTTCCTAGTTTAAAAATAATGATAAACCAATCATCTTAAAGAAGATGAATATCCAATGAATGATAATCGAATTTAAACTTAAAATACTCTAATAAACTTGACTATTGGCAAAATAATTGTAGCCCAGAAGATAAACTGGTGAAGTGATAAACTGGTAAAATAAAAATCCTATAATTTAAGAAATTAAAGAAAGTTTTAAAATACAAAATCTATCTTTGGAATTTGGAGTAATGTCATTTCAAAGACCAATAAGCTTCTTCATTTCTGACATTCAAGAAGCTTCTCAGCTGAAAAGCAAAACACTTTCAAAGGAGGAAAACCAAGAAAATCCAGTTGCATTTTGGAAAACCATCTTTGGTATAACTATAGCTTGTATGATTGAGAATCTCCATAGTCAACTTGGAATAATGTTTGTGAACCAATGTTTTACACAGATAATTGCATCACTGACAGCTTTTAAAAACCAGCACACAAGCCAGCAAGCAGTAGTGCCACTGGATACCATAGAAAAAATAAGAAATCCTTAGATGTGTAGAAAAAATGCCTGCACAAGAATCATCTGTAGTACCTTCCTGCATAATGGCTTACAGCTTCCTTCTCCATTGCTGATTTCCCAAAAAGATTGTAATGAAATCATTGACAGATAATTGATAAAGTATAAAGACTGAGACATAAATGTGTTTTCATAAACACCATAAAATGCACATTTAGGCAAAACAAAGTAATAGGGCTAGTTAAATAAGCAGCATAAGTTAATTATTAATCTGTATCACATAAACAACCAGCCACAGAAAAACCAACAAATAAAAAAACACCACAAGCCACATCAAAACTAATACAGAGAGACTTCTTTTTTAAAAAAGCAGAAACAGTACATATATATGTAGAATATTTTCTAACTTTTGATTAACACCTGTGCTTTTAAAATGCACTTTTTATCTTACCTTTGACAACCGTTGGTACAACGAAAAGAGATGCATCCTTGCCTGTGTCTTCCCCAAGAGGAAATGTCTTCATTAGCAGAACTCTTTTTCCTTCAGATAATAAGGAAATCTTTGTCAATTAAATAGCTGAAATAGTATTTTTCTACCATATATAAAATATATCAAAAACTAGATTGATGGCCTGGGGATTTAGAATTCAAGAATGATTCTTGAAAAACCTGCAGATTTGGAAGTAAGAGTGGATGTAAAAATGTTTGTGAATTCAAAGGGTTGTCATGACCACTGATGATTCTAAACAATTTTACTAAGTATGCCAGTGTCCCACCAGATGATTTATAGTACATAGTTGGTAATCTTTAGGGAAAATAGCTATAATACACCTTACAAAGGATTGCCTTTAATGCTATTTGAAAACTTTAATTAATTTTAAAAATACTATGTAATTCTAGGAATAAGATGCAAAGCGCTTATTAGCTATTTATAATTTCCAGACTCATTAGAAATTATTGGTTTTAACTTGCACCTAAGCTGTATAAATATTATATAAACTTCTTTTGTGTACCTTTCTACCATATATCAACATTTTAGGACTTACTCAAAGCATGAGAGATTAGACTGGCAGAGACAAGAGAAAGGGTCTTTAAAAGCAGGAGAACTTTCCATTTTTTAAAGACAGATAAAATAATCCTATACTGCAAAAAGAAGTCAAAATACATCTTTCCAAGCAAGCATTCAGAGAATTAGAATAATATTCTAGTTGGGTTGATTAATTGATATTAATTGATGAGATTAGAGTTTGGAAATGTTCTTTTATGGATGGATATAGGAAAACACAGAACACAAGCATTAAAGACACCATTACCTTTAATCCCTTGGTTTCCTGGTGAAATTGGTTTGGTTGTTTCTAGTATATAGTCCAAGATGCTTTGGGTTATATCACTGCCTTCCTGAATCTTAGTTTCTAATAACATTTTCCTTCTCTTTTTCTTATGTCCTTCAATGGGAACCTCAAGTAACAAAATCTTGCAATGATAAAATTAAATATTATTGAAACACAAAGATCCATATTTATTTAAAAATCTAACACCTATACCTAACTATTGGGGTGATAGAATCTAATCTTTCCCAACCCAAAATTCTCCTATGGAAATTATAACTCACAAAATTTAAAGCTAGAAATGCTGGAATAAGACATACTTTCCTGCATGTAAATGCAATAAAACTAGTATCAGAAGCAGAAATTATCAACAAAAATATGTAGACTTCATATAAGAAGTAACTAAATATTATGTCAAGAAATTTCAGAAGATATTCTAAAAGTATTGCATCCTGTTTATGAGCAAGACTTGTTTTTTATAAATCAAGTATAGATTACTTTTTGCTATGAATCTTTTTTTAGATATAAAATTTTCTTTTCTTTTTTTAATTTGTCAAAATATATTTCAACAGAACTTTTGTCACTATTTTTTGTTTCAGACAGTTCTGATCATTAAGCATGGAGTTGCTTTAAATCCAATATTTTAAAAGTTCATGGTTAAAATTACTTCATTATTACAATTAACATGGTTTTAAAGAACTATATAATACAGCAAAAAGAAAGAGCAACAGCAATAGCACTGCTCCGTAGTGCTTTACAGAATTCTCTGAGAAGTTTACAAATGTCAGCATGTTGTCCCCAACAATCTAGATCTTCATTTTACCAACCATGATGGAAGGATAAGTCAACCTTGAGCCCTATCAGGATCGAGCTCCAGGCTGTGGGCAGTTAGCCTGCAAAACTGCATTTTAATCACTGTGCCACCAGAGATGTTATAAATATTCACCAAAAATAAATATAAATAAATACAATACCTAATATTGAAACAAAATCTGAAACAAACAAAACCACAATACTAATTTCAAAGCATTTGCTTCATCTCTATTTCATTACCTTTATTAAGGAACAACTACATACTTTAGATTCAATGTCAACTTCATAAGCTCACATCTGTGGTATCGCCTACCATTATGATCAAATAATTACAACTGAGAAATTAGCAACTTATATAATTATATAATCATTTCCAATTTATGAAAGGATGGCTTACACAGGCAAAAATGTTTATAATGGAAATGATACTGCTGGAAAAGAAATCATTCTACAACCTGAACATATTCCTGAATTTTTATTTTCATTATGAAACATTATGGATATACTGATGACTAAATGTAATTACTGGTAATTATAAATGTTGTTTTCATAGAAGTCAACCCCTGCCCCCTTATTTTACCTCATAGGATTTAGCACGATATTCCCGAGAATTGAGGCTTGCCGTATTCTTTGGACGAATGACAGCCACGTAGGCTTCTGTTATTGTTTCTGGATTTCCCATCATTTGTGGGTAACTTTTCTTACTGGAAAAAAATCAACTGAAAATAACAATTAAATTCAGAAAACAAGGTTCCAAAAACAGCAGTGTTTCAATTGCTCTGTCCTTCTTTGTCTACATGAATATTACATGAATTATATGCTTGCAAATCATATGCAAAAGGAAACTGTCTTTCTGTGGTTTCTAAAGCTAGGCTGTTATCCTTTTTAAGATAAAGCTTGCAGTTTGCAACAGATGTTTGTGAACTAACTACACACATTTGAAAGGTTTTAATGTTTTCATTTTTGATATTGCTAGACACTGGAAGAGAAGAGACTGAATTACCGCCCTTCCTATAAAGATACAAAGACTGCACTCTTCTATATAAGTACTTTATTTCAAAAGGCGGATATATGAAATTCTCTATGTGCTGCATTTCAGCAGTCAGCCTTTCTACTTGAAGTTCTCATTAAAGCGAACACAAATTTCATTATGATTAGCAAAGCTGATTTTCATGTGATGCTTTCAATATCGAGCTACAAGTTTCCGATATGAAAATAACTATATGTGGGCAAAAATAATCAGTCCTATGTCTATTTATAGGTACTGTATACAAGTCTGAAATTATTTTATTATAATATTCTGATAACTCAAAAGTCAAAGCAAGTTATCTTTTAAAAAGATTATAAATGAAATATATACAAAGTGTACCAAAGTACAGTGTTTGACAGACCACTCTTATATGGATTATTCCAACAAAATCTTGTGGAATTTTAAAACAAATATTTATTATGGCAATGATTTTGTAGATCTGTTTTATTAAAGGCATGACATTTTTCACCAGCTTACAAGTGCAAATACAGAATGGGTTTTCAACTGTTGATTTATAACATAAATGTTTATATTGGTAAATCTGGGTTCATGCAAATGAACCCTATAGGTTTGCTTAATTATGGTTTATAATTAGATATCTTTTTTGGAGTCAGTCCCTTCCAGCCGTTACTGTAAAAAAAAACCTGGTGGCATATTTCTTTTACTATCTTAAGATAAAGAACATGAAAACTATAGGTTCATTAGAAACTGATGATAAAAGTCTCCCCCCCACCCCAAAAAAAATGCAATTGTGGCATTTATTTTGTGGACAAAAACTCTACATCAGAGCAAAATTTCCATTCTGGATGGTAGAGCAACCATTGTAGTTGTCGACTTACAACTGTTCATTTAGTGACCATTCAAAGTTACAATGGCACTGAAAAAAGTGACATGACCATTTTCATAGTTATGACGTTTCTAGCATCCCCATGATCAGGTGATCAAAATTCAGATGCTTGCCAGCTGGTCTATATTTATGCCCATTGCTGTGTCCCAAGGTCATATGATCACCTTGTGCAACCTTTTGACAAGTAAAGTCAATGGGAAAGCCAGGCTTATTTAACAACCAGGTTACTAACGTATCAATTGCAATGATTCACTTAACAATTATACCAAGAAAGGTTGTAAAATGGGGCAAAACTCATTTAACAAATGTCTCACTTAACAACAGAAATTTTGGGCTCAATTGTTGAGGACTTTTTGTATTATCAATATTTTTATTGGGTTTTTTTTTTTACTCGGCAATGGCAGTTGTCCCTTCTTGGCAAAATTTCAGAAGTAGTTTGTTACTTTCTAGAACTCATCCTAGAACTCGTGTGTAGAACTCATAGTTTCCTCCACCAAACATGCTGCTATCAAGATTATAGTTATGCAAATTTTCTTAAGAGTGGACGATTACAGACTGCAAGTATGAGGTCATAAGCAGTATTAACCAAAAGGACTCCCTATAGATACAGGACACAATCAATTCTCTGAGATTGCCTGGCCAACTCCCTGCAGTTTTCTTGACAGGGTTTTTTTGTTCAGTTGTTCACCATCACCTCTTTCCTAGGGCTGAGAGAAAGTGATGGGACTTCTGCTGGCTTTGTACCTAAGGTGGGAACTAGAATTCATGATCTCCTGGTTTCTAGCCCAATGCTTTAACCACTTATACCAAACTGGTGCTCTGTATTTTCTTAGTAGAAATCAGCAACCGAAGGGTCTTTGGTGCTTTCTGAGCTTGCTTGTTTTCTTGCAGACCCAAAGGTGCTTTTTCAGGAGGCAACTGGACTTTCTTGTTTGGTTGTGGGG
>JANHZT010001837.1:94538-105922 GCA_032468215.1 Stegonotus admiraltiensis | reverse complement strand
ATTAACCATAGAGAGTTTACCTCCACCCCCCAGCTTGGTTTTGCCATCCACTGGGGAGACCAAGATAACCCCCACAGCATTCAATAGCATGTTATGGTTTTTTTTAGCTTTTGTTGTACCAAACACTGGATAGGTTTTTTTAAAAAAAATTAGGTCACTTTTCTGCTTTAAAAGTATATGTATAAAGTTGTTCAACTCAAATCATACCAACTTTTCAGAAAATTCAGAATTACTATTTTTAAAAAGCACAAAAACTGTTTTCTAATAAAATTTGATTTTTGAAACTAATGATTGGTTATTTGGCAGTCAGATGAATAAATGTATTGAAACTGGTTCTCTCTCCTCAAGTTTATTGGAATGCATGTAAAAGGTACTTGCATTCAGGAACCCAATTTTTTTAATTATTACAAAGTCTAAGTTGTTTTCAGGTAGTCCTCAACTTATAGCCACAATTGGGACCAATATTTCCATTGTTAAGCAAGGCAATTATTAAGTGGGTCATGCTTTATGACCTTTTTTGCCATGGTTATTAAACAAGTCACTGCATTTGTAATGTGAATCATGCAGTTGTTAAGCGAATCTGGCTTCCCCCATTGGCTTTACCAATGCCAATGTTCAGAAGCTGGATGAGAAGGTTGCAAAAAGTGATCAGATGGTCCCAGGATGCTGCAGCCATCGTAAATACATGTTAATTGCCCAAATTCTGATCATGCCACCATTTAAATCCTTAAAGGATCATTTCTTAAGTGACCGCTTAAGTCACTTTTTCAATGCTGTTGTAATTTCAAATGGTTGTCAAATGAATGGTTGTAAGTTGAAGACTACTGGTACTGAATCTTCAGTTTAGTAATATAATGCTGACTGAAAATGAATACTTTCTGATTAAGTGCTCAGAGGCTAATAATTTAAATATGGTATGTCTGCAAACTGCATATTTGAAGCTAAAAGTTCTTTTCACCAATAAATGCAGTGAAGTATCTACTGATTTATAAGATAATTCAAATTACATATCCTGCTTCAGACTATCTAGACATTTTCAGTTAGAATATAAAATGTGCACAATTTATAAACTCCAATGTTTTGATCAGAACATGAGTTAAGTGTTGCAATTTCTGTTTTGAAATACAAATATACTAGCATTTTCTAACTTGCTAGAATTCTTATTTAGAATGAAAGAAACAATTGCTAAGGAAAATTTATTGAAAAAGCATCTCTGATCTCAGCATCCATCCTTTCAGCTGAAAAACTATTATATTAAAGTAGGGGGTTCCTGAAATTTTTACAGAATAAACATGTCCCATCAGATAAATTGCAACCTGATTAATATACCTACATCAAATTTGTACAATTTAGATGATTCCAAATTGTATGAAATTATTTTGGACTGAATATCTACAAAATATTTTTCAGTGCTTGTAGTTTTTCTGGATATTTTTGAGCGTGATACAGTGAGTACAATAATATGCTTTCCAAAGGATTTTTCTTTTCAAAACTAATAAGTGATAATACAAAACCCTCATTTTTCTTGACTAAAATGATACTTAGATTTTCTCTATATTTAGTGATATTTAAAAGTTAAATAACTGCGGAGTATCACCTACTGATAAATTCGGAAATTATTTAAACTCTGTTAATACTTCCAGATTTAGCATTAAGTTAATGGAGATTCCTTTATTATTGGAGGTAAAAAAAGCATAGAATACATCTTTGGTGTACTTTTATTACTATATAGATGTTTGTTTCTATTTCTAGAGGCAATCTGATATCACAATAAAAAATAAACAGCTTTAGTACATTATTATTTATTGGGCTTGTATTCTACTTTTCCACCAAGAAATGTGTTGATCACATTAGTAAAAAAAGATCAAAACAATATAGTGCAGTTAAAACAATTAATATAATACAATGACACAGGTATCTTAAAACAATAGTTCTATCTGCATATAAATCATACGCAGATGTATTTATAGGAAAATTTTAAACAAGTTTTGTAGTCAGAATATAAAATGTTTTGGATTTGAAAAATGTTTCAACACAAAAGATGAACCAAAGGTTCATTTTTCCCACTAAGCTTAGATTTAGCCATTTTGAGAAACAGCTTAGTATTCTGGGCTGTTCTGGGCATTGCAACTGGATTTTTGTATTGTTACGTGTGATTGTTTCTGGTTGTTGTTTTGTTTTAAACATTTTTAAATGTTTCAAGCCTAGCTAGTATGGCAGCTGGGACTGTTCAAGTCCTTATGATATGGGCTAGACTGGATGGAAAATAGTGCTGAGGTAAAAAGCAGCAATTATTTGAGCATGGGGCTAAAAAGCAGCTATGGATTTTGCTGGAGAAATAAATTTATTTCAATAGATTGATTAACTGTTAGTGCTAAATGCAAAAACCATTACTGGTTGGTTTATTTTTGAGCATTGTATTTATGTATGCACTTCATCTTTGCTGCTGTGCCTTCTTGAGATTCAGGTTACGTTTGAATGCAGACTTTGTAGGCTTTTTACTAATCACCCAATCTAGAGAAAAAGTGGTCAGGGAAATAATTTTCAATAAATATTCTAAAACTCCTTATAGGGAACCGCAAAGTGCAGTTGAACTTATTGTGAAGTACACTTCAGAACAACTGGAATGGAATAAGCATTTCTTCTAAGTAGAAATCATGACTTCTTCCTGTCCATTGGAAGAAACTTCTCCCCTTTAGTAATTCATTAACTTTATATAATGTACATCTTTAATAGATATTTCACTGTAATAACAATGATATGCCATTGGCAAGAATAATATGGACAATGGAGAATAATATATAATACTTATGCACAATAATTTATATTTCAACTCATGTTTCTTAAGGCTGTTGATATATCTGCCGTGTCTTGGCTGACATTCTAGGTAAGTATATTCTCTATTAAATGTGTAATTTCCTAATTTTATGCCTAAGAAACAAATAATCCATTATCCCTTTGGTGGTCGACCCTAACAAGTAGTCACATATTAGTGATCAAAGACTGATGCTCTTTATCCTTTCAGAACGGAACCTTAGCTGGTACCTGCCTATATAACTTATTTGCTACTAGCCCCATCTGCAGCTATGCTTGTAGGGACTTTTGAACAATAACTAAATAGGGTAGTTGTTAAGAGACTACTACCTGTATATATGTAATCTAGGAATGTTCATGAAAACAAAAAGCATGGAGTTCAGAACAAAATAGCTTTGAAAACAATTCAATGGCACAGAAATCCTGGTGATTTCATGTACAGTAGTTTTCTTCTCAAATTTGGACACAATTTGCCAATTGCCTTTTTTACAGAAAGTTTTTTTCAAAGGTGCTTTTTTCAAGAGGCAACTGGACGTTTTGCTTCTCATCCAAGAACCCTCTTCATCTCTGACTGGATGGTGGGGAATGGAAAGATTTATATTTCTTTATACAGCATTTATACATTTATACTGCTCCCTAGTTTTGCTCCCTAGTTTGCTTATGGTCCTGGTAGCCTCCTATCCAATTACTACCTCGGCCTGATCCTGCTTAGCTCCTCAGCACTGACAAAATCAGCTAAATCTGATGAAAAACATAATGTCTTTAGGATAAGGTTAAGGGAATTTTTCTCCAGTAGACTGGTAGAAAGTTCAGTTTCGTTGTAAGTCTCTATTTGCAATTGGATAATTTGAAATGTTATGATATTTTGATACTTCTTAAAAAGTATTTGCTTAATGGATGAACTAACTGTTCAGGTTAGTTAGTTTTCTCTGAAAGGGAAATACTGTACTTAGTGTCATCATTCTTCTTGAGTTCCCAAGTGATACTGCTTGGCAACAGCAACAACAGCACAAATTGAAGTTAATACTTGGTAAGAGAATGCATCCTGTAGTTGCTAAATAGCTCTCAAATGTTTTTGCCACTTTTGTAGCCATACACTAATATAGCTAAATCTTTTTTTGTGCTCTGAAGTCAAGTAATTATAATTATTTATTTTAAGTACCTTATTTCTGTGTAGTTTTGCTATGCAATGCCAATAAATTGCAGTGAAACTGAATTCTAGGTTACATTCACAAAGACATGTTATTTTATACTTCAATATAAAAAGCAACTATTGTTATATAACCAAATTGAAATAATTTCCTGAACTTCAGTCAGTAATGGTTTTGATTATATGAATGTTAGATTTCCTTTAGATGTACCTTTAAAGCAAATGCTATCATAATAGGGTTCAAGAGTTATTTATTTCCCTTTTAGTAGAGATAATTGGTGCTATTTTAAGCATAGTCAAGATTTTATCTATTCATTATATTTCCATTTTATTAATTGTGGATAAATTCTTGACAGAGTCTGACTTAGAAACACTTCACATACTACAGCACACCATTTCAAATGACAGTGGTTATTGGGAATAGAAGATACATTGATCTCTTTTGGCTGTGCATATTTTGCCTTATTAAGCTAGAATCAGAGGTGAAATCTACTTACCTTCCTTACCGGTTTGGAAGTGCACACACCTTGTGCATGCGTGAGCGATGCTCACGCATGCACATGCAGACCCGATAAAACACAAAACTGAACCCGATAGTTTCTAATTTAACTGAGCTCATGGCATGGATTTTCAGGCATAGCAAAACATTTACTAATACCCTATTAAATTGAACTGGGCCATTACGTTGATATAATAAATGGACATAATTACAACATTTTGAGATTTTTATAAAGGGAAAATCCTAATTTTCATACAGTTTTGTGATAGTGTATACTGTGTATGGAATTTGTCTACTCTCTACTGTTAAACTATGTTTAACTCATTCGGTGACCCTTCACATGTATGACTGCATCTGTGATTGGTAGTTATGACCAGACCTTGTACTTACAGCTGTCACAGTGTCTTGCAGTTCTGTGATCACAATTTATGACCTTCCCTTCTGGCTTCCAACAAGCAAAGCCAACAGGAATTGGAAATCAGTCATGCAAGGGCCTCATTTAATAATCCAAACAATCCTCGCTTAACAACAGCAGCCAGAACTGCCAGAAATAAATTAGTTAGTCACAAGGTTTTTTAACTTATGACTATGTTACTTAACAATGGAGTAGCATTGTTAACAAGGACTACCTGTAAGGTAGGAATAAAGTCCATCAATCTGCTCTCCTCCCTATCCTTTAGGTAACTTTAGCTATTATCTTAGTGTTTAAATGCTTCATACTGAAATGAAGTCTCTCTTATCTTATTAAATTTTATGTCCTGACAGGAAATATATTTAAGTAGCATGGTCTGATTCTATTGCTTCATTGTAATGTAAAAACTGAACCATATATTTATAGAATGTTAGAAAGCAAATACTCAATATATTTCTTAATATAATCATAATGATGATTCCAGCAAATTATATTTATTATTTGATAACTTTTTGTTTTTATACACAGAGTTGCTCTTTAAGAGAGATGGGCAGTCTATTAATTTGATTGATTAAATCCCATGTAAAAATAATGAAAGGGAATGTTGGGAATATTAGCTTCTCTTTTGGCACAGGACCATAGTTGAGTAATGTCTACGTCTTCAAGCTTTGCTTCCTTGCTTTCCAGTCTAACCTGCTTGTTGTCTAGTTTACTGCCAGCTCTTTAGCCTGGATCAGGTAGGAGACAGTCTTGATAATGACTGGATCTGTACTTTATTAGCTTAGGCTATAATGGCAAAATCCTGAAAGCCAGACGGTGTTTTCCTTTCCCTTCCTTGTATAACTCAAGTATTTAAGGCAGTCAGTTTGAGTCTCTTTCAAAACTTTTCTTTGTCTCCCAGACTTTAAAAAATGGTTTTGTAATACTGTTTTTCCAAAGTCATCTCTGTGATTCTTTGCGTCTTCAGATTAATTTCTTTCCCTTTGTTTGTCTAGTTTTTGTTTCTCTTCAGTTCAACGATTGTCTTTTGGTGCTAGTTTGCTTTTATGAGTACATAAATTAAGCAACAAACAATATTGAGGAAGAGTTCTGGAAGAAATACGTAGAAGATGCACTTTAACAACTTTAACCAAACCTTACTGTACCCAAATAACTTCTGGAGACACAAAGTGCCACATATAACCTTCATCTGCTATGATCATTGCAGCCCCATTCTGGCAAAGAAAGTATGATCATACATCCATGGTCTGAACGTCTTGTTCAGATCTTTTGAGTTATCTTTCAGTTTTATGATATCATCACATAATAAAATTATTAGTTGTAGTGACATTCTGGTCTTGTGATTGCTGACAGCTAAGATAACATTATAGTAGGAATCCTTTTCTAAGAACTTTATGCTAAAGTTTCTGTTTTAGACAATGGGGACAAAGAAGCACAAAACCAAAAAATCACTTTAAAACATTGCAAAGAACATGTGATGCTTACAAAAGGCTTATCTGTTTACTGAGTTTGCCATGAAAATTCTTATTTAAGACACAGAGTGTGTCTTCAAAATACATTGAAATCTTTCTCGGTGATAATTCCATATAGTGTAAAGTAGAAAACTGGAAAATTTAGCATTTCCTAATTCAATTGGCTGATTTAATTAACTGAATTAAACAACATTTTGCCCAGTAAAGGATACCATTTAACTCCAATTTTCAATTTCAGTGTCTTTTAATTCTTCATTAATTATGCTATAGTTAGAAGGTTTGAGGGATGTGGTGGCTCAGTGGCTAAGACACTGAGCTTGTCGATAGAAAGGTCGGCAGTTCAGCGGTTCAAATCCCTAGTGCCGCATAACGGGGTGAACTCCCATTACCTGTCCCAGCTTCTGCCAACCTAGCAGTTCGAAAGCACGTAAAAAATGCAAGTAGAAAAATAGGGATCATCTTTGGTGGGAAGGTAACAGCATTCCATGCACCTTTGGTGTTTAATCATGCCGGCCACATGACCACGGAGATGCCTTCGAACAGCGCTTGCTCTTTGGCTTTGAAAGGAAATGAGCACCGCGCCCTAGAGTCGGGAATGACTAGCACATATGTGTGAGGGGAACCTTTACCTAGTTAGAAGGTTATCTTGTATTGTTGCAGAATAAAATAATACATTGCAGAATAAAAGCTTGTGTTGCTTTTTTCCAGTGGTTAGAGTTCAAAGTGTGTTTTTGGACATAATATTTTACTATGTTTTTCTAATAAAGATGTTATAGTTTAACAGAATAAATCTTAAAACTCTGTAGAAACAGCTAGAGAATCCCCTTTTGTCTGGATAAAGTCAATAAAGTTTAAGATTATGATTTACTGTAATTTTTCAATATGATTAGTTTTGACAAAACCTTACTAAAATTTTTCAGTAGAATTGGAATACTGTTTTTTTCTTTCAGACTTAACATGCTACTGATCTTCATCCCAAGTTATTGAAAAGACATAAAAGAAGCACACTTGTTAGTATCAACATGGGAAATACAACTACTAAGTTCCGCAAAGCACTTATCAATGGGGATGAAAATTTGGCCTGCCAAATATATGAGAGCAACCCTCAGTTAAAAGAATCTCTGGATCCTAATATTTCTTATGGAGAACCTTACCAGCACAATACTCCATTACATTATGCTGCTAGGCATGGGATGAATCGAATATTGGGGTGAGCATTATAGACGTACGTTTTCATCTTGCTTCAGTGAGACACACAATAAGATTACATTATTACCAGATGGTTCCTACATGATTTTATTTTTGAAGTGGAAATGTAATTTCATAAAGCATGGACAGTACTGATTAGGATTTCTGCCAGACCCAAATAAATGAAATGAACACAATGAAATGTATCAATAGGATGCAGGGAAGCAGGGAAGAGTCTCCTGGCAACATAATATTCTGTTCATTTAAAATGTCAAGTGGAAGGCTATTTCCGTATTTTTCATTTAGCTAACTGGATTGCAGTATATGCTTAGATACAAAACCATAATGTTTTATTTTGTTGCGAATTAGTAATAAGCCAAAGTTTTAGGGCATTAAGCACTGTTTGAAAACATTATTTGCTTTTGGGTTATTGACTGTAGTTGTAACTTAGTGAGATAGTCAATGAAATGACTTGCTTGATTTCTGGAATTGTGGATAATTCTTGGCTTGGTCTTGTGCCTTATGCAAATATCTATCTTAATTCACAAAAAGGCAAGGCAAGGATGTCTAAAAATCAAAGTCAAAGGTGAAAAATGTGAAATTAGCCAAAGAAGCAGTGATAGTTTTGCTCTTTGCTTTGTTCATCTATAATATTTGATTCTGGCTGTTTATATCTTATTCAGCAACAGCCTATAGCTTGTTATAATATGTAAACATATCACTTAAACATACTAAAATTACAATTTGTTTTATACCTCTAAAGAGGTGAAATAAGTATTTGATGGACCTTGAGCATTTTGTTCTAAAAGTGGGAGAAAATTATTTTTTACATTTTTCTGTCCTTGCAGAAGTATTTTGTACAGCCATGATCAAGAGATGCCTTATAGTTTTTCGTCTTATATTTGTATGCATATATTTCTTTTGATATGCAGTTGTAGCATTTTGGTTGTTTGCTATAATAATATGTAATCAGTTATTCACAACCGCTACTTTTCAGTAAAAGACCAAAGTCCCTTAAAAATCTGGAAGTGTAATAATTATTTCATTTTTCTTCTTGTGAATTGTCTCACACAGGTCAGAACTGTATGTAAAGTTTTCTTTTTAATGATTTCACTATTTTAATTATCTTGGAACAATCACATTAATAAAAAGTTCAGTACTTATTTTAATTGCATGTCTTAGCAGAAAGAATTCAAGAACTAATTATTTTATTTTCTCTGAAATATTTTCAACTCAGTAGCGTAGGAAAAATATAATTCAGAGTTGCTTAAAATTCAGAGTAGTAAAAATTGTCTTCCAAATTACATAATTATTTTCTTTATATAGGACTTTTCTTTTTGTGAGAGATGGGAACCCAAATAAACGAAATGTGCACAATGAAACTTCTATGCACTTGCTTTGTATGGGACCTCAAATTATGATTTCTGATGGAGCTCTTCAACCTCGCCTGACAAGACCTTTTGAAGATGATTTCAGAAGAGCAGATTGTCTACAGATGATTTTAAAATGGAAAGGGGCAAAGCTTGATCAAGGAGAATATGAAAGAGCTGCCATTGATGCTGTTGATAACAAAAAAAATACATCTTTGCACTATGCTGCTGCCTCAGGAATGAAGACTTGTGTAGAGGTAAAAATTCATATATAGGTAGTCCTTGACTTATGACCATGGTTGGGACCAGAGTTTCCTTTGCTAAGCAAGGTGGTTGTTAAATGAGTGATGCCTGATTTTACAGTCTTTCTTGCTATGCTTGTTGAGCAAATCATTGTAGTTGTTTAGTGAATCACGTGGTTGTTATGTGAATCAGCTTTCCCCATTAACTTTGCTTTTTGGAAGCCAGTTGGGAAGGTGATGATCGCATGACCCCAGGTCTTTGCAACTGTTACAAATATATTCCAGTTGTCAAGAGTCAACTGGGCATATTGTGACAACTATAAGTGTGAGGACTGGTCATAAGTCAATATTTTCAGTGCTGTTCTAACTTCAAATGGTCACTAAATTGAGGACTACCTGTAAATACTTGCTGAAGTGAATAAAAAATATATACCTGGCACAAAAGATAGGCAATGTAATAAATTATCAGGCAATGTTAATAATTTAAGAGTATTAAAGAAAGCACTAAGAAATACTACATCAAGAACTGTGTTTTGTACTACGTTTTTATACATTGATATCCTGCTTTTCTTCTGTGGTAGAATTACAGGTAATGCTCCTCAAACTTGGAATGGGGCTCCATTCAGTTGCTGTTTAACTTCAATAGATTTGCTTCATCAAGCACAGTAGCTATTCTTAAAATACCTTATGGCATTCCATATGTTCTACTATCTTAATTGTAGAAGTGTAACCTCTGAATTTAAACTTAAATATCAATTTTGAAATGATTCTTCAAGTTGCATAGTTACCATGGAGAAGCAGACCTAGAATTTCTTGTTACGTTACAGTGATGTCATTTCTTTCTCGACTAGGTTTATTTAGCCAGGGTGAGAGACCTAAGACCTGAAAAGGGCCAAGATTTCAGTCTGATCACAAGATTTTTAAGGCTAAATTTCTGTAATGCTCTTTATGTGAGAATCACTTGAAAAAAGCAGAAAGATCCTGTTTATGTAAAAGATAACGCCAAGCACTATTATTTGCCAATTATTTGCCTGTGGAAAAAAGTGATGATGCTAGAAACGTTTGACTAAAAGTAAAACTGTAGAAGGAATACTGAGTGGTGGCAGCTACAGATTACATGTGTTAAACTGCTATTACTATCAGGTGTTTGTTTCTTTATTCATGTCAGAAGCATCACAATTAAAATAAGGCATACTGTATGACATAAACTTTAAAATATAAGATACCAGGTTAAAATATGTACTAGTTAAACAGATCTTGCCCTGAAACTAGCAAAATTAATTGCATAGAAATGAGCACCTCATTATGCTTTGGATGCTTCAGGTATTGAAAGTATTAGCCAGCTATAAACTGTTGCCCAGGGGACACCTAAATGTATTAACAGCAGGTAGAGGATCCTTTCATGTTCCCGACTACTAGAGTAATTACAGGCTTTTAAATTTGAACATAAGTATGACATGAATGATACATATAGAATGTTTGATACATATATATCGGTGAACTGCTGGAGAAGATCGACCCTCAGTTGCAATGCATGAAGTTTCTTGATGCTTTTATTGAATAAAGGTTAGAGCACCATTTAATCTAATATTAAATACTGGATCCATTCACATGTAGTATGAATGCTAATTAACTTTCTGCAGAAAAAGGGCACTTGGGATTTTCAAAATTAGCATGGCAATCTTGGAATTAACTAATTTTTATATATTTTTGAAACAAAGAATTGTACTCATGTTCATTGATAATTTTTTTCACAGCCTCCACTATAGGAGAAAGAAAAAATAACTGGTGTATGACCCAACAGCTAGCGCTTCCTAGAAGTTAATTGCTTGTTGGCACTTATATGAAGCTAGCTGATAAAGAAAGCATTCCTTATTTATTTATTTATTTATTTGATTTGATTTATATACCGCCATTCTCCCGAAGGACTCAGGGGGAGACTTAGCAGGGGGAAGGCTTTGATCTAGGTTGAAAGGGAAAAGGGAGTTTAACTAAAGTTAGAGCCTGCAATTTCTGTATTCCTGTTTCCTATCTAATAATGAGTGTTTTCACAAGGGAAAAAGTTGGGGAGTGAAGGTAAATCCAAGGTTATCTAAAATCCCCTTTCCATTCCATCACCTTATTCATGAAGAGAGCATATCCTTCAAAAAGACTACAGATTTTATTTATTTATTTATTTATTTATTTATTTATTTATTTATTTGATTTCTATACCGCCATTCTCCCATAGGACTCAG
>JANHZT010001837.1:55004-72317 GCA_032468215.1 Stegonotus admiraltiensis | reverse complement strand
GGGTGTTGCTGCCAATCTAAAACTCAAAAGATTTCTTATTTTTTTATTAGTATAGTAAAAAGTGCATTATTACATGTGTTGTAATGCTTCCTGCTTAAGTGGATTATATAGTTATAAAATAGTAAGCCATAGAAACCTCAATTTTTTACTGGAACCATAGATTCCAGTAGAATTTAATTTTAGTTATATCCCTAACCATTATAATAAGGAATGCATATATTTGTTCATATATTTATCTTCATCGTTGATTATATAACTGGCACATATATTTTCATCTTGTAAAGTGTTGGTTACAGTATTATTTTCTATTGTAGACAGACCTTGAAATGGTTACAGAAGATCTTGCTCAGAAAGTGAACAGACCTTACCTTCGTACTCCCCGTCATAAAATCATCCGGGCAGCTTGCCTTGTTCAACAGAAGAGGCAAGAGTTCTTAGCTTCTGTAGCCCGTGGAGTTGCTCCTGCTGATTCTCCAGAAGCTCCAAGGCGCAGGTAATCCCATAAAATAGAGACTTGCACCCCAAAAGAAGTACAATTTGTAAGTACCAAGTGTGGTAAGCCTGTCTTACAACCTTGTTTGTTGAGAGTAAGGTATAGTAAGCTATGATGTCCAGTTGTTTTGGACTGCAACTCTTTTCATTCTCTTAACATTGCCAATACTAGCTGAGTTGAAGTATAAAACATCTGAAAAGTATCAGGCTGCCTATCCATGACTTAGAAAAACAACAATTAATTTGCCATGAATAATTCATTTTTAAAAATTTATGAACTTGATTTAATCATTCCATTGCTTAATTATTTTAAGTCATGGGGTGCATTGGTGCTTGTGACTAAAATTAAAATAAGGAGAAAAGTTATGCATGTTCCATTTTGTTAGAGGTGAGAGTGCAGAATTGCTCCTTAGAAACTTTGACGTAAAATGTATATGGAGATGTCCCTACATATATGTGCTGTGTTATGAAACACAGAATTTTATTTGTTGCCCTTTGAGTAGCTGACCCATGAGTACAGAATCGTGCCAATACCAGGAATTAGAGTTCTGTGGCATTTGTAAATATGCTAGGTTGTCTAATTAACTTATTAATTGCCCTAACCCTGCTAATCTCTCACAGGGCATTAAAAACCTGATTTTGTCATGGAGCCTTGGGCCCTGATAGTAAGGGTAAACCTGTTTCATGGCTTCTTTGAATGTTTATAAGCCTTCTCAGATGCTATTTTTATATCATTTTTGCTACTTTAACTCTGGTTTTCATTTTTAATTCAGAGCTGCCCAAATTCACATTTATGAAATGGACAGTTTATACGTTTAATGCATATGTTTTATTCTCATAGTAAATGATCATATTAAATCAAATATTTTATACCAAATGTTATTTATAGGAGAAGAGAAATATTTATTTTATATATTGTATATTTTTTGCATTCTATTTATTTTATGATAAGCTGCCTAGATTCACATATGTGAGATGGGCAGCTATATAAATAAATTAAGTAATGAAAATAGAATTACACATGAAAATTAATCATGATGACAGAGAAAACGTGATACACTTTTAAATAAAAAACAAAAAAAATAGGTTAATGTGTTCTTCTCGAACTGATTCAGAGAAGAGATTACTTCAACCACTCATTTTTGGAACAAGGCATAGAAGGTTGAATTGTAATTTTTGATGTTTCTTATTCAAATATTGCATTAGACTGTCAGGTTCTCAATGTAGCCATTAAGTCCATTCTAACTAAATGTGTATGGTATACCTTTTCCTGAGGCATTAGCAGAAAATTTCCTCCATGATCCAAAGATCCTTGACCTTCCTTGCCTTCAAAAAAGCAGGATGTAAGGCTGGATGTTACTGAATTGTTTGGTTCCATTTCCTTCTCTCCCACACCATTAGAACTTCTTTTAATTGTTCTACTATTGTAATCCTTGCTAGCTGCCCAGAGTCTTTATTAGTGGTAGCTAAGAAAGTTGAAATTATAAATAAATAAATGTTGCTGTTATTGGCCAACTAGCAAGTAGTGTTAGCACTAGCTACCCATGCTTCAACTGCAAAGGTTGGTGGGATTGGATTGAGTGGGATATGTTTTTGTGTCCATGCAATGAATGAATGTTTAGATTGATAATTTGAAATCTTGACCAATTTTTAATTTTCTTGGCTTATTAACGCTATTAAAATTATATAAATAGCTAATTAGCAAATAACTTTTCAATTGTCTGGTTGAGGGGAAATTGTTCATAGTTAATTCTGTTCTCCAATAACAAAGTATGTTTAATTTATAGCTTTGCTGGTGGAACATGGGATTGGGAATATTTAGGATTTGCATCCCCTGAGGTAATTTTTGTCATTTTTAGTTATATAAATTTACTTATTACAGAAATGATTAAGGAATTTCACTTTGCATGAATAGCTTCCCAATGTTGTTGCAAATTGTACAAAAGTTTGCAAGGTGTGGATTGACTTTCTATTTTTTGTAGCTTTACAATGCAAGGATTTTTTTTTCCTATCCAGTGGTGAATAATATATAACATATAAATTTCTGTCCTTAAGGGTTTGATCGGCAGCCTGGTCTTCCAGCTTCTCAACGTCTGCATGAGTTCTGGCAGGGCAAATGGTGATAATTGTCACAACTGAAATAGAATTTTGAATTTAGTTAAACAAATGAGAGCAATTATGTTCTATCCCTTGCAAATGAAGCTCCCTACTTCCTCCTGATTGTTAGAAAATGAACGCTGCACATCAGGTTGTCATGGCAGAGCAACCTTGCCAACAGTGTACCACAAAACAACAGTCACTTACTGAGCTGGCTCCTGAATTGAGTTTACTATTTAGCTGTTGTTTGGTACATAATTTTCATTTTTAAAAATTTTTTAATGCTTCTTACTTGGCTATTGTCTTGTAGTTACAAATATTTTAAAATCTTGCTTTTAATGAGCACAAATATGTTCCTGTAAGACCATTTTTAACTTTTTCTGCCCAGGCATTGGATCACAAACAAAAAGCTAGATGTAACCTTGTTAACTTCCTTTTTGTATCATGGATATATATTTTTTTACATCTGTCATGTGATGGCTAAGATTTTTATCTTTCTTTGTGCTCTTGGTATCTTGCCCATAAAGTTGATACTCCTACACAGAGTTCACATAGGAAACATCTAGGTGCAAAGTCAACGCCTTTTCTTTCTCATGTCCCTCTGCCCTACAGTTTTCTCCCTTCCATTTCCCTTCCTTTGTTTTCTTATTACTGTCTTTTGTATTTTTGTATTTTATATTATATTCAGATAAACTAATTAATTTTTTGAAATACAGGAAACATCTAGTGCTGTGGAAGATCTTTTGGCAGGAATATCTTTATCCCAGCATGTGTATCCCTGGTGGTAGTTTCTACCTTTCTCTTGGCAGTTTCTTTTTTTACTTCAAAACAAGCAATTACATCTGGATTTTTCTGCTCAGAGAACATTTGTTTCCTCTTGTTTTCCTTTGTGGATGACAATTATACAGGTCTTTTTTTGTTTGTTTGTTTGTTTTATCTTTGTAAATCTTTTCTTTTTCAAAAAATTATTGTCTACTCTATGTGCAACTCATTCCAACCCACACCATTCAAGAGATTGCAGAGTTTGTGGCATATAAAATAGACTTCAGGAAGTATTCTGACTATAGACAATCTCTCTGTTTTATCTGTCTTCTATACATTGCCACTACTCACCAAACGAGCCTGGAGGATTGTACTTCTAAAAATGGGGATGGATCATGATTATGGCAACCTCTTTTCTAGAGTTGTAATTGGTAATATTTATTTTGGAACTGAGGATTTTCTTCTTTTTCATAATTTTATTGAAAATTTTAAAAATGAAGATCAAAACTAATACTAATACATAAGGAGGAAAAAAGAGATAGAAATCAAAGAAAAGCTAAAAAAAGCTAAAAAGTGAAAGAAAGGGGGAAATAGAAAAGAAAGGAAAAAGATAACAATAAGATGTCTATACAGCAGTTTTAATTTATAAATTTACCTCTTTTTCTAAAGCATCAATATGACTCGCTTCTTTCTCTAATCTCATGTCTAATCATCAAAACCATAAACATATGTCCATTTTTTCTGTTATATGCAAGAAGTCCATAAAGGATTTCCAATCAACAAAAAACATGATGATGTCTTTTCCCTAATGAAGTAAATCAGTTTGGCCATCTCAGCAAGTTACATCATCTTCATGAACCAGTCGTCCATTGTAGGTATTGCTGAAAGTTTATAAATACAGTACAATAATCTGGCTCTACTTGTCATATTAAAAAAATCAAAGTTCTGAGACTTTTTCCAACTCTTTGTTCATCAATTCCAGAAGAAAGATTTCTGGTCTCAAATTGTAAACTTTAAAATTCTCTGAATCAGTGTATTTGAATCCAAAATTTTCTATAGTTCCACCAAGCAAGATGAAATGTCCTTCTTATGTATTGTAAATTACATTTACAGTGTAATTTTGAAGTGCCTTTACACATTTTGGACAATTTTGTCTGATGAAAGAATGAGTGCTAAGAAGGCTTCCAAATCCAAGTTACCTGCAAAAGCCCATAGCTTGTAAGCTATTTTTTTATATTTACTCCCTCAATACTCTTATCCTGTCTTATAATTCAGTATTTCAAGAACCAAAATAAACAAGATAGGAGACAGTAGACATACATGTCCTGTTCCTTTCTGTATCCTTTGTTTGATATCCATTAGCAGTTATTCATGCTTCCTTTAAAGTATAAATCATTCTTACCCATTTTATAAAGTTCTTTCCAAAGTACATTATCTTACAAAATTTTGAACAAGAAAGCCACGTTCAAGTTATTCCAAAACTTTGAACAATCGAAGGACTGCTACACATCTAAGAAAATCAAGTGGCTTGTTTTTCATTATACCAAATATTCCAAAAGGTCCAACACATTTCTAATATTGTGTTTTAAGTAAAAATCCATATTGATCCCCATGAATACATTCTTAAAAATTACTTTTAGTCTGTCAGTCAGCATTGTTGTAAACAACTTTTACTCATTATTCAATAATGATTCAACTATACTGCCTTGTAAAGCCAAATTTTGGTCCTCTAAGTATTACTACCATATTAGCCTTTTCCAACTTCCTTGCGTTTTCACTCCCTGTGAGATATTCATTGTACTGTATTTTGTAAAAATTCATCCTCAAAATATTTATAATAAGAACCTAGTAATCCATCCAGTCCAAGCACCTTTTCAGCTAATCTTTTTTATAGCTTCACAAACTTTCCTTATTGTTATAGAACCATTCATAATTTGTTTCTGTACTTCTGTAATCCTCAGTAAAATTTAGGAATACATCTATGTTCTTCAGAGATATGTTACTTGCATTATACAAGTTGAAATAATATTGATGAAATGCCTTCCATATTATTATGCTATCCATTAATACAGTATCTTCCATTTGTAATTTCAACATTATTTTCTTTTTTGTAATTTATGTGCCAGACATTTCCCTGGTTTGTTTATAAACTCAAGGATATTTTTTTTGTTTTATATAGTGCATTTTTATTTCCATTTCTCTGTTAACATAGATAACAATCTTTGTAAAGTTTTATTTTGTTGAGACATGCTTGCCTTGTCTGGAATTTTTTTTTTCTTTTCTCCTTATACCATCCAAAATAACTTGTGTTTTCTTCTGCCTCTTTTTTGTTATCATTTTGTCTTATGATGTTGTTTTATTATGTTATATAAAATAATTTCTGATAAAAGTTTTACTTTTGTCCCAAACAATTCTTAAATCAATACTTTTATCTAAATTATTTCTAAAAATTTTTTTACAATCCTCCACTATTTCTTATTTCTATAGAACTTAAGAATTGGATTTTCTTTCACAAATTCATAGAATTATGATCCAAAAAAGTCTTTGGCAGTATCCGTACTTTAGAAACCTTAGTATAGTAGCCACATCATATCTATGCTAGAAAAGCATCTTGTTTTTCAGAAAAAACTAGGTATATTCTCTTGAATTGCTGATTCTGTCTACATATATCAATGATCCCTAAACTGTCCATCAAATCAAAGAAAAAGTTGATAATTTGCCTTGAATTAATTTTAATATTCTTGTCAGACCTTCTATCTAGTTGTAAGGAGACCATTCTGGAATCGAGCATTTCTAAACCAGTCCCAAGGATGATGTTTTTAAATAATCTCTGGTTCAGGTGGTCACATCATCAGCAAACCCATTTTCCAGTACTTTTCCCCATTCCCAGAGATTCATTTTCATTGCATTAAGAGAAACAACTGATAAAATCTAAGTGGCATTCTTGAACATAAAGGAAAGAGATAATAAAAAACCTCTTTCTATATTTTTAAATTGTATGGATATACCAGACAGCAGACTAGATTTCGTTTACCCTTAAAATGCAAGGTTTCGCCTCCTGTGGTTTTAACAGTGATGGCCATTTTTAGCATTTAAAGTCTTTTCTGGGAATCCCTAGAGTCACTGATTTCACAGAATGGCATATACTAATTTCAGTTGCTGCAAAAATTAGATGTTCTAACTGAATAACCACATTTTAGTATTTTATCACAAAAGATTATTCCCTTGGTGTTGGTGAATTATTCCATTGATTTCTTTTCAAAGGAAGTGATGAAAATTTTGGCTTCAGCTTAAAAGGCACCATTATTCATATATGTAGTCAAATGGACGAGTTAGTCCACTTCTGATCTTGTTAGGGACCTTTGAATTACTTTCTACAGTCTATATTTCACTATTTCAGTATTTAATTTCACTTACTTTTCAAGAATCTTTTATTAAAAAGTTATGGTTGTAATGGTAGCTATTTGATTGTGAGTCCTTATGATTTGATCACCTTATTTCTACACTACAAGAACTAAACATGTTGATTTTATTTAAAGTATCTTCACAAACTTGTTTCTTCTTCCTTCCAACTACTTGTCTTACCTGCTTCATATCCTTCTACATCATACCCTAGGTATTTACAGAGCATTAGATTTTTGTATGGATTGTATTACTTTGGTTATTCATATCCTACCAAAGTTCGCTAACCTTACATCAGAGTTTTGCAAAGTGACTACCTGCCACCTTGCAAGCAGAGATCTTCTTATAGATAGTTTTTCCAAACTTATTTCTTTTTCATTAAACTTAAGTAGCTGCTTGATCAGAACCTTCATTGTTCATTCAATATGATGAGGCGGGGGTGGAATTACAGAAAATATTTTGAGAGGGTAGTGCTCTTTTGTATGTACGTGTTTGGGCATTCTCTCATATCTCTATTGATGTAAGCTTGTTACTTAGCTTTACGAAAGAACTAGAGAGACTATGGATTAAAAATACAGATTGCTTACTTCTGACTGTAGTTCTTCAGATTTGTGGAAACACTCAGCTATTATCTCCTCTACTGACATCTCATAAGGACTCATTTTTTTCAAGGACTGACCCAGTTTTGGGAAATTAAAGGAACAGGTGGAAATTATGATCAAGTGTATCCATTTGGTGGTGAGTGCTTCCAGCAAAAAACACTATTGCAACCGTGACACAGTTCCTATGCAGGAGCATTATTCACATGTATATAAGCATAGTTGACTATGTCCTTTTATTTTTAGCATTTTGTTTTTGATCTGTGCCTTACAATTAGCACCATCATTTCTATGAACAAGTTCATTGTACTGTTGCAAGATAGCACAGTGGACTGAATAAAAACTGGAAAAATGAACAGTGAAGAAACACTATCCATATAGCTATGAGAACCCAATTAGCCCCAGCCTAATGTGTCATCAGCAAGAACAACAAAAGATTACAAAATGAAAAGGAAATTAAAAAATAAAACTTGCTAATTCCAGGCACGTGAAATATAAATTTGAAAATAACTGGGATAGAGAGGAAGGGATTTTTTCTTCTTCTTCAATCCTTTCTTTAGTATTGTTTTGTGATTTATACAATTGCATACTTATGCATATTTCCTTTTTATAGTCACTGGATAGCATTATGCTTGCAAGACTATAGTTTGCTTCTTATATTCAGATAAACTGGCTGGCTTTTCCCCCAATAATTAAATGTTTGCAATGAAACATTTTAATTATTCAAAATCAGTGAATCTTATTTGAAGTTTGCACTGCTGTATAACTGGTATGAGAGAAATTAATGATTTTGAGAATTTGCCTGTTTATTATATAGTGCTAAACAATGGAATTATTACCTAAACAAAGCTTGATCAATATTTAAGTAAGATGAGAATATTTTTGAAAAGTTGAAGCAAGCTAGTAAAAAAAAAGTCATCTTAGAAGCATTAGATGAAAAGCTTGTCTAGTTCAGAATTCTTATTATTGACTAGACCAACAATTTTTTTCCAAGAAACTCCTCTGAACTATTTTGTGCATTTTATATCACTGACAGCATCTGATTGTGGTATTAGTTAGAAAAAAATAACATTATAATGTACAGTCTTTTCAAACCCACCCACCCCCATCCATTAGCCATCACAGTCTGAATTAATCAGAAACTAAAGCTAGTTATGCTTATATGAAATATATATTATTTCTGGACAATTAATAAATATTACTGATATTTTATGCCTATGATGACTGCTCATATGTCCTCCCTTGAGTTCCATTGCAATCGGGGATGTGTGCTGATATTTTTTACCTGTGTTCTTGATTTTTGAAATAAAGAATACTTATCAATTAGGACTAGGTGCACTTCAAAAGTAATCTGGGCTGCAGATTTCTGTGGTCCTTCCAAAAAAAAAAAAAAAAAGCCAAAGCCAAAGCCAAAAAAAAAGTGACTCTGAAAATAATTCAACTATCACCCTGTTTCATTTTGAACAAAAAATGTTCCAGGATTTCACAGAACTATAAGTTAAGATTTTTTTTTCACATTATATGATAAGCAGTTGATGGAAAATATGCTGATTAGATCAATTGAACATTGAACATTTCCGAATATGATTGATTCGTGACATTGAATTTGCTAGAATGCTTAATCCAAAGATATAATTTATCAATATGACACTTGCTAAAACTGCTGCAGGTTATTTTGGTAATTAACTCATAAAAAAAGAACACTTGATAGACTGAACTAGTAGACTTGCTGAGTATTTTAACAGAGACATTATCAGGCAATTTTTGTTGGCAATACTTATTTTATTATACAAAGAGAAAAGCAAAGAGGGAAGCAAAAGTCTGTTCATCTACTCTGCTACATTGTTATCAGTGCTGATAAAAGAAGAATAAGAGCATACAATATCAATTTGGATTATACACACACACACACACACACACACAAACATCGACACACACACAAAGTTATACATAAAATAATATGTGCATATATTATACTAAGCTGATTAGTTTAAATTCATAGCCTTGAAATACTCATAAAAATGCAACCAATCATGCAGCAGTAGCAGCTTCATTGATCTATTAGCTGAATTTATTTAGCAAATTGATGTATTTTTGGAGTTTTATTTACCAAAACTGCATGGTGTTGGTTGCTACTTAGTTATTTACTTTTTATGAAACAGGTGATTTTATAGTGCATAAAATCACAGGGAGTATTTTCCCCCCATTAAGCTTGTTTGTTGTGCTCCAAATATATTACTGCATGCTTCCCTGTATTTTGTAACGTTTGGTTTATGCAGGAATATGCTGAATTTCAGTATCGGAGGAGACACAGACAACGCCGACGTGGAGATATGCAGAGTCTGCTGAGTAATGCTCCAGATCCTGATGATCCAAGTGAGAATACACTAGGTAATCTTTTTCCTACAGTGTCTTTATTTTCTTTTTAATCAGCTTTTATTTAATCAGAAGTTTAATGGTGGGCTATCATTCAGTTGTTTTTCAAGCAAAAAGAAGTGATTAGTTAACATAATTACCATATTAATTGCCAAAGAGAATCCCTTGTTTTAAGTCCTCAAAAGAAAAGTGAAATATTTAAAAAGAAGTACCATATTTCTGACTTTCGAAATGAAAATTAGATATAGCAGTATGCTTAACAAATGTAGGATTCTCAGAATTTATTAGATTGAATTGCATAGAGATGGAAATGTAATTACATCTTTCATAATAAACTGAGAATTAGATAACTTTTCTCCTTTCTACTATGTTAGAAAAGTATGAAGCATCATTTGAGGTGCATTCTATTTTGGTCATTCATATCAATATATCTTGATATTTTGGACATTTGTCTTTTTATTTTTATTTAACATTCTTAAAAGTTAAATAAGAAATAGAACCATCTTTAAATTTTAAAAAATAGACATCAAAGGAAAAACTAGAAAATAGAAAAGACAAGAATACAAACTAAATCCCCAATCAACAACATAAACTAAAAAAGAAAAGAAAAAATAAATCTATGTTACATTTTATACTTATCGATAGTCACTGGTTTACTCATAAAAATGTTGTAATGTAATCAGTACAAAATGTTGTTGTAAAGTATCACAAAATTTCTGATACAGTAACACATATCGCTTTATCCTTTGATTAGTAGAAAATGCTATTTTCTAAATACTAAAAAAGTACTATTTATATACTGTATTTTTCAGAGTATAAGACACACTTTCCCCCCCAAAAAAAGTGGGTGGAAAAGTCTGTGCGTCTTATACAGCGAATAAGGTGAGAGGAGTTGGTGCGCTGCTGATCAGCTGTTCTAGAATGGGCCACGGTGGTGAATGGGCCACGCTGAAAGGGCAGTGGTGGTGGCGGCAAACAGGCCAGATGACTAACGGATGGATGTTGGGAGGCAGAGGCAGATTTTTTTTTTCTTGTTTTCCTCCCAAAAAGCTAGGTGCATCTTATAGTCTGGAGTGTCTTATAGTCCGAAAAATATGGTAATAGTAAATACTAAATACAAAGAATAGAAGAGACTAATTTTCCTTTTCCAGAACAGATATCCAACAATAATTCCCTGGCATCTGAAATAATACCAGTATTACACTTCCAATTTCTCAATATAATTCTTCAAGTCACCTCCCAGCTTGATGTAGTTTAGTGAGATCTAGTCTTAGGCACAAAGACAACTGAGTGACCTTGGACCAGTCATTCTCTCTCAGCCTTATGAAGAAAGCATTGGGGAAATCGAAAATCTTGCCAAGAAACCTGGAGGAGCTAATCTAAGCAATCACCGTGTGTCAAAACCTGAATTGAAGGCATGCCCTCCCCAAAGTTATTAAAAGAATATTTGCTAGGTGTGTGTGTGAGAGAGAGAGCGACAGAGAGAAGGATGTTTTAGTCTCAAGTATTCTATAGCATCACTTTAATTCAAAATTCCTACAAAAACAATGGATTAAAAGTGTTGGGGAGGGGGAGAGAAAAGTACACTCCTTGTTTAATTTGTAAACTTTCCTTGAGCAGATACTCAAGAAGCTGGCAGTAACAGAAGACACGGTAATTCCATGGTGAGTTCAGCTTCCATGAGTATCCTTCACAGCTCTTCTCTTCATGACTATACTCCTGTTAGTCACTCTGAAAACCAGGATTCTCTGCAGGTATAGTCTTTTATCTTTTCTTTACTATTTTATTTCTTTAGCTTGTTATCTATCTATCTTCTAACTTCATCAGCTTATTAGAATATATATATATTATTAGTTATGGAACTGACTACATAACAGATTTCAAACAGAATCTTAGCCGAAATAATCATTATTGATTATACTGGCATACAGTATATAGGCATTTCTTAATTTTGATATCTCTTATAGGCTCTGAGTTCCTTGGATGAAGATGATCCAAACATACTTCTTGCTATTCAGTTATCATTGCAAGAATCTGGCCTAGTTATTGACGATGAAACTAGAGACTTCCTGACTAATGAAGCTTCATTAGGAGCAATAGGTACTTCTTTGCCTACAAGGTTAGACTCTGGCCCAGTAAATGTAGATAATCCAAGAGCAGCTCTAAGTAGCACTGAACTTTTAGAACTTGGTGATAGCCTGATAAAATTAAGTGCAGACAGTGATCAGTTTTTGACAGACCATCTTAGCTCTCGCACTTTCAATAATACAAGAAGTGGCTTATATTCAGCATCTGGTGAATCTGACTCAGGTAGCCAAGATCTTAATATAAATGAAAATCTCCTTGGAAACATAATGGCTTGGTTCCATGACATGAATCCTCAGAGTATTGCACTCATTCCTTCCGCAATTACAGAAGCAGATGATGATTCACAGCAACCCAGTACTGAAGAGAGGTTAATGGAGCAGCCACAAGTAAGACAAGATCTTCTAGAGGAAAATGCACCTTCTGAAGATGCAGTCAAAAATGAAGGCAGAAGCACTCAAAGGGAAGAAGGTGCTACTGCTGCTGGAGACGTTAGTTATGGAGAAACAGTTCCACAAAGTCAAGAAGCTTCTGGAGACACGAGCAGCCAAATTGTAAATTCAGATGTTTCACGTCAGACATCTAAAACTTCAGCTGAATGGGCTGAACATGTGCATTTGGTGTAATCACAAAAAGTCTGGGGGGGGAAATGAATAGTTTGTGGAGCCAAAATGATTAAGCAATTATCAGTGGTATAATATATAGTGGAAACTTTGACCAATCCTAGCAGAGCTCAGTTGTTTACCCGAGTTGTAAAAAATGAGATAAATAGAAATTTCCTTGGTGTTCTTTATGAAGCTTATTTGAACCTTTCAGGGAATTTCTATTGCATTGGACAGTAAAGCGGCTTGCTTGTTTGGAGGAAGTAGAAAGCTTGTACTCCATGTTCCTAACACAATGCATTATCTATTTAGCCTTAGGCTGATGATCCTTAACCGAAAGGGGAGATTAAAGGCTTCCATAGTGAGTCATTTAAAACATTTTCTCCTTTTTCTCTTATTTGTCTTATCCTTTAAAAAGGTTTAGCACTGAAATTATGTTTTGCTTTCCCCAATTAATCAGTAATAGTATGAACTGAGGTAAAGTGAACCTTTTTTAATTAAACTTTTCATGTTTATGTACCAGTATAAATGTGCCAAACTGAGCAGCAAATCAACATAAAAAATATGCAGTATTGGGTTTTTATGCTAACTCTTATTTTTAAGGATGTAAAGAACACATACACATGCACAATGACATGCACATGCACATGCACACATACACGTATATCTTTTTAAAAATTTCACTCATATTTATCACCATTATGATTGCATTAACATAATTTTATCTTAATTAAATCTAATTCTGCTATTAAAGACAGTTATTTTAAACAGCCAAGTTGGCTCAGTTGAAAAGATATTTTAACAGAAGTGCACTCTCTTCTATTTATTCTCTGCACTTTGAGCGCAGTTGCTTTGAGCAGTAACATTTTACAAAACAACAAAGTCTGCAACTTTCTGAAGCTAGAGACAGTCTCCTTGCCCACCCACCCCAACCTAGGAAAGATTAATAATATCACAAACAACATGTTACTGTGCCTTTGCCTAAGCTAAATAGATAGTTGACACAGTTAAATGAATATTAGTTATCTGTTCTGGAGTATTCTATGGTATGCTATGAACTGCAGAAACCTCCATAAAACCACTCATGGCCTTTCCTTTCCACTCAATACCTATATAGGGTATAAGCCTTCCCCATACAGGTATAGCATGCACACCTAGAAGGATCCCCATAGGATTCCAGAGAGCCTTATTTTTCTCCTTCTCTCCCTATCCTATCTTTGTCAGCATGCATTTGAGGGCAGTACAGCATATGTGAGTATCTGTGTGTGCCTCCTATATCTTCCATCCAGCCTACTAGTTTCACTCTGTGAGGTTGTGTGAGCTTCAGCTGAAAAGAGAGGGGAAACACAGGAATAAGAGAGTGTGTTTCCAACACACACACTCTGCAAAGTGGGTGTCAAATTCAACTGTTCAGACAAATTCCTTGTTTGCAGACACTATAGCTGTGGTGGGAGTATCATACCTTATATGTCAACATTTTTACAGAAATAATAAAACACTACAATGTATTCTTTTCAATTGCACAATATTCATTTAGTGTATGATTGGTGTTTCATATTTTGTAAAAATAAAAAAACAACCCCAAACCTTCCCTAATGGTGTCCTACTGTGAAGAAAAGTTTTGTTGAAATTGGCTTAAAACATCAAAACCTCATTGTAAATTAGTGATGCAGATTGTAACTTTAACTAGAAGTAATTGTTTTAAATTACTGTTTTGCTTGCAAATAATCAAAGTCTAGGTTAACAGAAGCAAAATGAATGAAATACTCCATTTCTTTTTTGTTTGACTTGATATGAAAGATCGGCTACGTCTGATACAAAAACTTGCTACTGATTGTGTACAGTAAGGTATTTTGATGACAGAAAAGGTATATATATTGATTACTGTGTGTTACAAAAAAAAGTGTTAAATCCTTCATTTAAGCATAACTGTTGGGATCTTGCAATCCCTGTGGCTCATAAAATTAAATATTAACTATTTAATCCATTTTTAAAAAACTGTTTCTTGACATTTATTTGGAAGGAGTAGTCTGCTTCTCTGTTATTATACGCTGTACATCCATTATATTTTTAGCTTGGCTTCTAATTGCCCTGTCCTGAAAGTATTGGTGTTGAATCCCTTTTTCTAGCCTTGGAAAAGTAACTCTTTAAAAAGCTATTACAGAATCCTTTCTAACTTAAAATAGATCTTGACACTGTCGTCACTAATTGATTTTACATATTTTAAATACACATACAGCTTCCTTGAATTTTAATTTCAAAATAGAATATCACATGGTTTTGTGTATTGCATTAAGATGTCTTGCAAAGCTAAGAGAAGATACGTATGAGTGCTTTCTGTGATGATAGTGAAGTTTGTGGGTTATGGTTTTCTGTAACTTGGTTTAAATTGTGAAGTATATTCCATTGTAAAATTTATTCTGAGCATGAAATTTAGCATATTAAATTTGTATTTTCTTGATACTTATTTAAAATTTAAGACCAGCCCCCTAACTGAATTTAGAATTCTGAAAGAAAGTTTGGCAAGCCTATTTTGTAAACCAATTAATTTTATAAAGAAAAACAAAACTACTATAATCTTGAAAATGGTATTTGCACTTTCATAGTATATACTTGATACATTCCCACTTTATATACAGTAGGATATTACAACCGTATAGATGTTTGGCCAAATGAATGCTATTAATAATATGTAAAATTTTTGATTAAACATTTATTACTTAAACTAATTCCTTTATCTCCTGTATTTCTTTACCAAATATTGTTTTAGATGAAAGAATGGTTTGGAATTGTAAAAAAAGCCCACACTGGTATGCATCAATTTTCTGTGATGTTCTAGTAGAGTGTTTCACTAATAATTCTTATGCTACAAAGAAGTAATTTGTTCTTGTGTAAAGTTGAACATTATCTGTAGTACAGGTAATGGGCTTACAATAAATTGACTTACAACCATTCATTTAGTGACCATTCAAAGTTACAACAGCACTGAAAAAAGTGACTTATGACCAGTTTTCACACATATGACTGTTGCAGCATCCCCATGGTCATGTGATCAAAATTCAGATACTTGGCAATTAATTTATATTTATGATGGTTGTAGCGAGTCGGGATCATGTGGTCCCCTTTTGTGACTTTCTGACAAGCAAAGTCTATGTGGAAGCCAGATTCACTTAACAACCATGTGACTAACTTAACAACTGCAGTGATTCACTTAACAACTGTGGTTAAATGTTGTAAAATAGAACAAAATCCACTTAATAACTGCCTCACTTAGCAACAGAAAATTGGGGCTCAGTTATGGTCATAAGCTGAGGACTACCTATAAAACCAAACCAAACCCCGTTAAGCAGAAGACATCTGAACACAGAATTGGAATCTTGAGATCAAATCCACTGTTCTATTTCAAACATTGTATCTAAAAGTAGATACTATGAAGAGAAATAGGCCAAAGATAATTAAGCATTTAACATCTGAAACTCTGACGAAAATAAATAGCACTATTAACAGTTCTGCTTAGAAAAACCTCAGTTACTTGAACATTTCTTAAACTGAAACCAGAAAGGAATACTGATTGAAGTGCAATTTGCCCACAGATATCAACCACTCATTCATTCAAAGTGTTTATTTTTAACAGATGTACCGGGTTTTCCCAAAAATAAGACCCTGTCTTATATATTTTTAAAACCTGAAATAAGTGCTTAGCCTTATTGCCATGTGATCAAAAGCCTGATTGGGCTTATTATCAGGGGATGTCTTATTTGGGGGAAACAGGGTAATAAACATTCTAAGAAGGGTAAACAAATAGAGTCGATGTCAATCTTTATTTTTATATTAGATTATCTTAAGTCTTTCAGAAATACTACATGTGGATAATTTTATTTACATTTTCACACTTTCTATACTATGTCTACAAGTAGCCCTTGGTTAATGTGGGTAATTGAGATCAAAATTTCTGTCGCTAAATGCAGTTGAAAAATGAAATTTCACCTGACCAAATTGATTAGAAACAGCAACCCTGGCAATCCCTATTGCTGTCATTAAATGATCACACTGGTCATTAGGCCAAGCCAAGCCATTCCCAGCTTAGTCCCTGTCAGTCCTCAACCTTGGGAAAGTACCATATTTTTCGGTGTGTAAGACGCACCAGAGTATAAGACGCACCTTAATTTTTGGGAAGGAAATCAAGGAAACAAGAATTCTACCTCTGCCTACCAGCACTTTGGAATGGTCTGGGGGGAATCTGCCTGGCAGCTTCGGAGAACAAGGCGAGTGCCACGATTTGTGGCTGGTAACCCTTCTGGCTGCCCAGCAGGCAGCTAAGGACAGGCAATGGCAGCAATGACTTTACTCCTCTGCAATGTGAGGAGCTGCTGCCTAAGCCCTCTGCACCCAGGAGCCGAGCGAGCCAAACGAGAGCTCCTAAAGAAAAATGCCCCTCCTTTCCAGCCACCGCTGCCTGGATTCCCCAAAGCAAAAATCAGCCACTTTTCAGGTGGCGGCCAGCCAGTTCCCATGCAATTTGAGGAGCTGCTACCTCTCTGCACCCAGGAGCCAAGCGAGCCGAACGAGAGCTAAAGAAAAATGCCCCTCCTTTTCAGCCACACAGAATCCGCTGCCCAGATTCCCCAACGCAATAATCAGAGCCGTGTTTCAGGCAGCAGGTGGTCAGTTCCCCTGCAATGTGCAGCGGGGAACTGGGAAGCGTTTTGGATTCGGGGTGGAGATTGCAGCACTTCCACCTGAAAGTGCTTTTCTTCCCGTTCCCAACAGGAAGAAAAGCATTTTCAGGCAGAAGCGCTGCAATCCCCACCCCGAATCCAGCACAATTGAGGCCAAAATTTCTGTGGTTGTGATACATTTGTTAAGTGAGTTTTCTCCCATTTTACAGCATTTTTTTT
>JANHZT010001837.1:12270-22615 GCA_032468215.1 Stegonotus admiraltiensis | reverse complement strand
CCCACGCCACAAGTCAGGATCATGTGACTATATGATGAAGTGTAGCATTTTATGATATTAGAAGAGCTTTATAAAGCACCCTTTGTGAGGCTGTCTTAACTCCAAAGGGTCACTAAACAATCGGTCATCAGGAGTACCTGTACTTGACAGGCAGAAAGAGATAGACAGTCCCTCAGATAGCCAGGACTTAACTATAAAGGACTATAGGTAACACCAAGCATCTTGAAATGCACCTGAAAGATGGTAACCAAGGCAGCTCCTGTAGCAGTGATGACACAGGGGAGTTAACAAAGTTGTTACTGCTCATGCCACTGCATTTGGAACAACTGTAGCTTGCAGGTGGAAGTACCAGAGCCCCACTATGTAGAGCACATTGCAGTAGGTGCTAACATAACTGTATGAAGACCTTCCTGTGCTGGGAAAAGTAAATGTATGCAACGGGCACACAAAATAACCTTGCAAGAACCGTCCAGGCCATAGCTACCACCTGTTGATTGAGCAATAGCTGCACAACCAAGAGGACCTTTTTGATTTAGATGTATGTATCATAACACTGTCTGGAAAATAAATGTGTTTTTTTTTTAGGACCAGAAGAAGATCTTCCAAGAAAAATTGAGTACTTAGAATTTATCTGCCATGCACCTTCAGAATATTTCAAATCTCGATCAACTCCTTTTCCTACGATTCCCACTAGGCCAGAAAAAGGTTATATATGGACTCATGTTGGACCTACCCCAGCAATTTCAATCAAGGAAACTGTTAGTACCAGCTTGTAGTATCTCTTCAAAAAATGCTTTTATTTATATTTTAAATTACCATCTGATTTCTATTTATTGTTAATCTCTGCCTTTGTCAATTTTTCATTTTTGAAGGTGTTTTTTTTCTCAGAAAAAATACGATTTCATCTTGATAAATGAATATGTTAAAGTATTTTGCTGTGTTAGAACTGTGCCCTTATATTAGGATACTGTATACAGTAATTTGTATTTAATTTGATCATGGAGCATAGGGATGGAGACAAGTTCATTAAAAAGTGAGCTGAAATTATAGGAAAATGCAGGAAAACTCTGATAAAGATTTATCTATTTAAAATGTTCAGTTGAAAAACATTATGGAAAAAAATGAGTACATTTCCATTGTTGCATATGTTCTGTGCTATCCTTATCTAAGTTACAAAGTCTTCCTTACATAAAATCCATGGTGGTTTTAAGAAAAATGTAAGGATTAGTTCTAAAACAATTTTGGTGGGAAATCATCTGTTTCAACGTGATTCTATTATAATGGGCACTTTATTTGGATGATGACTTTTGCCAGAACTTTAATGTGAATTCTTGAACCAACTTGTAATTCTTGTGATGTATTAATGCAGGGGTCCCCAACCCCTAGGCTGCACCCCATTCAGAACCAGGTTGTGGAAATGGTTGGCGAGGACCCTATATTTGTGAAAGTGGTGTGTGCACACACAGGAAACCATCCCCCTGCCCCTCCAGTCTGCCAAGTGGGAAATGTTGGGGATGCTATATTAAAGGATATCTTGTTGATTCATTCCAAGGGTAACCTTGGGGAAATGTAACTTTCTACTTCTTTACCTTAAATCTTTGCAGCTAATAGAAATGAATAGATGGAAGGAGAAGTGGTAAAATAATTGTTAAAAATGGAGATGGTTTGTTAGATTGAACTTGGATAATACAAAAACCTGGTGCAATTACTATAAATCATATAATTTTGTCTCAGTATGTTGTATGTACCCATTTAATTGTAAATAGTTTAGAAACCATGTTTAAATTGTGGCTTAATGTAAAGCACAATTCCAGCCTGATTATTTTCATGTTTATTTGGTACCAGGTTTTATTTTAACATCAAAATAGCTTTTTATACTGCTGCTACTAGTCATGAACAATTTTGAAGAAATCCAGATCTATTTTTTTTGTATCATCGCATAAAACAATAAACGGACTGTATTCATATCTAGGCTCCAATACATGAAGGATGACTACTACACCAGAGAATTAGTAAAAACAGACCTTCTGGTAAAAAGTATTTCTGATGTTCTGGAAGTGCTGTATGAATCAATTCTATTGTTTTCTAAATTTTATTAGATTATAGGTATCACAGACTTGTTTTGCATTAACTTCAATTTATTAAGACTTGTTTAGATACAGATACTCATTTAGCTTTATTGTCTTGGATAGTGTTCAGTTACCAGTAATTGCAAACTGCCCACATTTACAACATTCACAGCATCTGTCCAGTCACATGTTCATCATCATTGTCAGCTAATAAGCATTATCCTGTGCCTGACTTGTTTTTTTCATCCCTCTCAACGTGGAGTATCTAAACAAGTGATCTTTTCCAGAGTACTTTCCTCTGCAGCAGTGTGTCTCTAAAAAGGGCTAACCACACGCTAACAAGCTCAGCTCTCTGACTTTAGTTAATTAGAACTCTCTAGTTTGGTGCTGCTGACATTGACAAAACTAATCAGTTTCACACTAAAGGTTTTTGTTTGCCTCCTAAGCAGCTTGCTAGGCCAATAGCTGGTGCTAACACATTTCTTTCTATGTGTACTCGCCATTGTGTGCCTGCTTATTCTTTTCTAATCCCTTCCTCTCCAGTTAATGTAAACCCATCAATTCTATTAATTATCCTAATCCCAGGAAGAACATTCCAAAAGGTGGAGAGTGGGGGGGGAAAGAACTATAAGGTTTGCCCTGTTACCTGGCTTCCCTTTGAGTATGGAAACCTTTCCTGCTCTTTGGGCTCAACTGGCTATTTGAGGTTGTTCCCTGAGGCAGCAAAACAAAACAAAAGCTAAAGTAAAATAATAATCCCAATCATGGTCCTATAATGTTCACACAGCAAGCACATCGCTTAATGACTGAGTGGCTGGAACAAATTTAAGTCGCTAAATGAGGACTGAAGACATTAGTAATGTCATGGCAAAGTAGCAACAATGCATTAGAATATTTGCAAGAAATACCATTTGCCTACAAGCAAAAATTGGTGAGACCACAAAATAGACTAAAGCAGTGTTTTTTAAATCTTTACCAAGGACCCCCTTTAAATACCTTTTGTGGACATGGATGATGGCCACAAGCCACCAAGACTTAACTGAGATTTAAATCAACATTTTTTTCAAGCATTCGTGGACTCCCTCTGGCGACATTGTGTCTCCCTAGGGGTCAGCAGACCACAGACTAAAGAATAGAAAATTAATCTACAGTGCTCTGTGACTATAGAATTCAAACAGACAGACAGGCACTTGCCATATAACACAAGGTCTAGATTGTGGACATGTTTGTACCTGGTGATAGTAGAAGAGAAAGAACTGGAGAAAATCCACAAAAATACAAAAACCTACAAATATAATTATTGGCAAAAGAAAGTAAATATAATACCAATACTAATAGGTGTCTTTAATACAATCCCAAAACATCTGGAGCACCACTTGAATATATTGGAATTGACAAAATCACCATCAGTCAATTGCAAAGGCAATTTGGAACAGCTTATATGATGTGACAATACCTTTTAACACTATCAATGCAGACATGTTCAAAAATTCTGTTTTCTGTACAGAAGAAAAACTGAAGATAAACCATTTCTACCCATTGATTCAATTTTTTTTCATTGTGAAGTTGACATAATATTGCATCCAGCAATATCCAATTTAATGTGTTTATAACATTACTATTTTCTAAGACCTTGGTTAGTGCTGCAGTTCCACCAACCAAGCCTGCATAAAACAGAATGCAGAATAAGCAAAAGCCAGCTAGATCCACATTTGGCAGCAACATCCAACTTTCAATGGAGGTTCAGGGAAAGATTCATTCCAAATTATTCATACATATTTTGATACATCCAAAATGCATATTTGGTACTTCACTTTTCAGGTATATAAACCAAGTCTAGCATATGACTATAATGATATAAATAAACCTAATCAAATCTTTCAGCTTTGCACAAAGTCCTTTGCTAACTTGAGTAACATGCAAGTGTGCACTTGGCATAATACACAAGTTAAAGTACTGCAGAGTGAATTGATACCCCAATAATATCCCACTTATGAAATCATAAATGCTGATATTAATCTACATTAGCAGTCATTGCTGAAACGTATCATAAAGACTTAGGTTCACATGCTAAGTTAACACTTTCAGTGGAGGTTTCCATACCTATTTGATGTTATCCAGTAATTGCCCAGATTTTTCTTGCCTAACTAGGACAATTCTAATACTGGGACTCTGACAGATAGTCTCATCTGATAAAATAGGTATCTAGTAGTAATATGGCATCAAAAGGAATCTTGGCATTTTAACTGGCCTGTTTCATTTTGATGAAACATTTGGAAAACATTGACCCTATCATTTAACAATCTTGTTTTTATCTTCAGCTATTTCACCATATTAGCCTTCAACTTTTATGTGTTTAATATCTGTGCATTACTATAAACATATCTGGTGTAGTATAAACTTAAAAAAAATTAAATGTAGATAAACATTTTAAAAATAAAAACAAATTTTTGGTTAACAATATACAGTAATTTATTCAAGTAGCACGTCTGAAATGCATTGAAGATGAAACACAAGGAATTGCAATCGAACAATTTATTACAGTAAATTAGTGATCTTTACCAACCTAAGATCCAACTTCTCTACATTTAAGATGTAATACCTACTGTAAAAAAGGAAGAGTAGAATTGGTTCTCCATTGCATTGCTGAAAGGTACATTAATTATATGCAACTCAAGTAAACAATATTTTCAGCAAATCACATGTGGGTTTAACATTATTCAGTAAAACTGTTTAAAATCCTAGTAGGCATAAAGTTGTCTTGATTCTTATTTTAGTCAGAATGTTTTGAAATTATTAAGGGTAATCTTCAGACAATTGGAACTGAGAACTCCATTGTTATATGAAATGATAGTAAAGCATTACATGATCAGATTGTTTAGTAATGGCAACTTCAGCAGTTTCAATTGCTGTTGTTAAATGAGGACTTCGTGTAATTGTGACTTCCTGCCAGTTTTCCAATTGACTTTGCTTTTGAAAAGCTGGCAAAGCACATCAGAAATTGTGATCACTTGACCATGACTCAATGTGATGCAATCATGATCCCAGATCCTATGATAGCTGCAGCTGTGGTGGAAAACAAATAGAACTGTTTCCAGAAGAACAGCATAACATACAACGACACTTATAGAACTGAACGATAACCAGAAAAAATGAACTTTCTTAGAAAGCAAAATGCAGTACACATTAAGAAAACTAACTTTCAGTGTTTTTAAACATTTGGTCTTAACATTTTACAAATAAAGGGATCAATACAAAGTCCACAATACGTTATTAACAATTGTATTCACACATGCTTGACTTGATATTAGTGAAACTCAAATATTGCAAAGTAAGATAGTAATATGGACTAATGGGAATTATTATTAAAATAAAAGTCTGCCAGCATAAATTCATATAAAATATGTAAAAACAATTTTAAACAGATTGAAAATGAATGAAATGTGGTAATTGTTCACCAGCACACCTACTTTTTCCCAACTGGTTGTTTACCAGTAGAAGCATTGCTTCAAGCCTTGGAACCTGTCTGAAAGAAACACATTGAGAAATGGTTGGTTGTTTTCCAATATAAGTTAACACTTCAGTTAAGAGAAACCTCATTAAGGAAGTTAGTCATTCCCAGATATAATAGTCCTGATTTTAAATTAATAACCATAAATTACAAACTACAAGGTAAAAGCTATATTCAGATTATATAAAGAGAAAAGAAAGGGAGTCAAATGATACATAAAAATGGATTATTCGTGTTGTCTGTCCAGATTTTAGAAAACAACTATTTTCTTCAGCTGTGAATAACCCTCTGACATATCATCCACTGGTGTATTTATGACGTTAGCAGAAACATTGTCATCTGACTCAGTACATTTGTTTCCTTCAGGAGATGAACAAAGAGTAACAGGTTCATCCATTTTATCACAAAGCAATTGTTGAAGTCTCTGAATGCCTATAAAAACAAAGAGAATAATCAACTTTAGCGAATGCATTTATATCAAGATTGTCTTTGTGCATTCAACAAAAAGCTTAGCAAATCTAAAATGAATGTATTGCTATGAGGGACACAGATGTGCAATATAAAATCCCAGGTTCATAAAATTAGACTAAACAGACTTATTCCAATAGATAAAGTCTCTCATCATACAGAAGTATTGGAAATGAAATGTAAACAATTCTTCACCCAGAAAATTCTAAACTATAAGTTACAGCAATGTACACTGATCTGAAACTGATCATATCACCTTCAATTAAGTCCCAATATTAAATTTTTTCCAAAACCTTTTTAGAAAACAATAATTAACTTTTCAAATTCTGTTGACTTATTTTTAGTAAATACAAATTAAGGATTCAGAAAAACATCCGATTAGTATAATCAAGTAGTATGATCTTTACTTACAATTCTTATTTCATTTACAGCACAAATCAATTTTCTCTATAATTTTTTTCTCAAATGATCAACAAAGATCAAATACCGTATTTTTCAGACTATAAGACGCTCCGGATAATAAAACGCACCTAGCTTTTGGGGAAGACAACAAGAAAAAAAATTGCCTCTGCCTCCCAGCAATTTGCCTCTTTGCAGCAAACAGCCTGGTCAGTTTCAGCACAGCCTGATTAAGCACCAGCAGTTGATTGGTGGTTGGATCTGCCTCCTGGAATACTGCCTATCAGCTGCCCAGGCTGCAGGGATCAGCACTGCCCATTGTCACCATCACTGCCCATTGCTGCTGCTGCCTATCGCCTCCTCCACAAGCCCCATTTTTGCCCTCTGCACATCCCGTTTTCGCCCTCTGCACGTTCCATTTTTAGCCCATTCCAGGTGGAGATAGGTGGCAGCAGGCATCCCCGCTGCATGGAATGGGCCAAAAATGGGTTGCGTGGAGGACAAAAATGGGACACAGAGGACAAAAATGGGGTGTGCAGAGATGGCATTGGCAATGGGCGGTGGTGATCCCCACAGCCCAGAACAGCTGATAGGCAGTATTCCGGGAGGCAGATCCAACCACCAATCAGCTGCACATGCTAAATCAGGCTGTGCTGAAGTTGACCAGGTTCTTTGCTGCTGCAAGGAGGCAAATTGCTTGGAGGCAAAGGCCGAAGGGTGGGGGCCGGTGGATGGGCAGGACTTTGGCAACATTTGCTGTATAAGACGCATAGACATTTCCACCCACTTTGGGAGAGGGGGAAGTGTGTTTTATACACTGAAAAATACGGTACATCATAACAAAAATAGATAACTTAAAATATTTTTCATTATATGTTTGTGCTCTTGAATGAACAATAGAATAAGATATCAAACTATATTTTCTGATTGAGTCTTGATGTGTCTAGCTGATATCAGGAATGAAGGCTGCATAAATGGAAAAAGAATCAATGATTTTATAGAACTCAAAACTTACACAAAATAATCTTATCTACAGAATCTGAGAAAACTACTCTAAACCATCCAGGTTCATAACAGCAGAAGGCCTTCCCAGGACTAATAAGAAGTTTTTCATCAAGAATCTTCATCCATAAATCGATTTCAGCTTCAAATGTCTGTGTTTTTAAAAACTAAAAAAACAACATGAATTGTGCTACATTAAATTATAATTAACATAAGCACCTTATATGAAAATAAAAAGATAAAAGATTTTATTTTCCACCTTTATTATTGTTATGAATAACTCAAGATGGCAAACATACCTAATATTTCTTCCTTCTATTTTCCCCACAACAATCCTATGAGGTAGGTTTTGCTCAGAGACTGGCCCAAAGTCACCCAGCTCACTTTCATGCCTAAGGCAGAACTAGAACTCATGGCCTCCTGGTTTCTTGCCTGACAGCACTTAGACCTATATACTGCTTTACAGCCCTCTCTAAGTGGTTTAAAGTCAGCATATTGCCCCCAATAATTTGGGTCCTCATTTTACCCACATTGGAAGAATGGAAGGCTGAGGCAACCTTGAACCTGGTGAAACCTTAATCACTAGACAAAACTGGTTCTGATCTGATCAAAGTTTTCAATTAATTTACCTATCAATGAATTCCAGATTTCCAACTTTTTCCCTAACGTAGAGCATTACATAAATTTACTATTAAGGATATATGTTACGATTCTGTATCCTCATCACTATACTACTATACGTAAGGATAATACCACCTGTAGGAGTTTAACTAAAATGCAAAATGTTTTGTTTTAAAATGTTAACAAATGCAAAATTTCATTAAATACTCTAAATATGAATGTAGAACAAGACCACATTAAGTATTTTAGTGGGTTTTCTTTCTGAAGATTGTAACATTTCCAAAATGTCCATAGTGAAAAATTTTGTGGTATTTCATGTTCAAACTGTTTTGAAACGAAGTATTTTTTATATCACTGCCTTAAAATATGATTGATAAAGAAACATCAACTATCATTTTAAAATATCAGTATTTTCATCCTTATTTTTCAAATGGCCAATAGAACTTAATTTCTTCAATCAATACTTTTTATTCTTTTATTTCTTTTACATACCTTCCTGAAATCCGCCCACACATATAACCCTCCTGAGCTTTTTAAAACAGGTATTCCAACTTCTGCAAGGCCAGCCACAAGAATGTTTTGAGCTTCTTTTAATCTTTTTTTATTTATTGGGAAAAAGACATTATTCAGCCAGTCTGTCAAAACAATACAAATGATAATGCATTTTTATTTCCTTTTCTTTATACCATGTCAAACTGGATCGTGTCGCGTGACGTATCATGTCATTTTTTGCCTTTGCGGAGCCGGGGTGGAATTTATACACTGTCTTCTACCTTAGGTTTTATCACAGACAAAAGCAGGAAGAAGCAGAGAAAACTTAGCATTTTTCATGTAGCATACTAACATTTTCAAAATACATACTTTAAAAAACTTTTCTAGTTTTTCAATTTAATGTCCAATTTTTCAATCGCTGTATAATCTGGTTTTTCAGTGAGAATTTTAGAGTGTGAACAGGGATGTAAGAGAAATTTTGTTAGCTCATGGTTTTAAATGTAACCACTTAGCTTCAAAAAGGGACTCATGCTATTGGGGGATTAAGTAATCTGACATCTTAACATACTTGTTAAATACTTTTCTAATTTTAATCACTAACATGGATAGTATCAACCAATAATTGACAAATTAATGGTACTAGAAAAATAGTGGGTTTTAGCTGGATTTTAGTGTATATTTTGGTTACATAACTTGCTACTGAATATAATAATGCTTGGGAAATTATACTTTGGTCACAGTTAGGGTGATTTAAAAAAAAAAATCAACAGCTATTTTATTTTATTTGGCTTTTGAGTCATTGTTGACTCTAGTAGCTACATAGACAAGCCCCTACAACTTTCTTGCTGGATTTCAGAAATGGTTTGCCTCTGCCTCCTTCCCAGGGCCGAGAGAGAGAGAAACTGAATCAAAGCCACCCTTGCTGGCTTTGTGTCTAAGGCAGGACTAGAATTCAGACTCCTGATTTCCAGCCTAACATTTTGACCATAACACCAAATTGGCTCTATGTTCATTATTTAGATGCTGTTTGTGAGAATCTGCAGTAACATTTTCAGGTTTGTCTAACCTCTGTCTTTAAGGATTTGTTGGAGAACATGCTGTATAGGGCCAGAACATCCATGAAAAACCACAAGCTGATTAACTGCTTTCCTGATGTAATGGTTTCTGGTGTATAATATTCCAACTCGAATACCACACATGCCAAAATCCTAGAAGGGAGAGGTAAATAAAAAACAATGTAATTTCAAATCCCCTTAAAATGGCAGTGCCCCATGCATATCCATAAGTAAATCAATATTCAGAATTTCAGAATTTCTAATTCTGATAAAATATGGGATTTCTCAAATTTCATTTATATAATCCAAAAGTTTACATTTAAAAAAATAAATTGCTACCTTTTTATGCATAAATAATTCAAAGCAGAATTTATTAATAACTTGCCCTGTTGATCTTATGAAATTAATAGCACCAGGCAATATTTTTGTCAGAGGCTTTAAAAAAAAAAGAAAGCCTCTGCCGCTCAGATAAGTCAGCTGGGATCATCAGAGGCTTAAAAAAAATAAGCCTCTGCTGATCAGGCAAGTCAGCTGGGACGTCAGAGGCTGTTAAAAGCATTTTTTTATTTTTTTTATATACATATTTTTTATTAAAGACAAAACACAAAACAACACCCAGTGTATAATACAAAATAGGGAAAAGCAGAGAATTTTTTTCTTCATCTTCAAGTCTTCCAAAATTCTCTTTGCATTGGCACTGGCATTGTTTCTTCCAGATTCCCGGTTGC
>JANHZT010001836.1:386876-397033 GCA_032468215.1 Stegonotus admiraltiensis | reverse complement strand
TACTTTGGCCACCTAATGAGAAGGAAGGACTCACTGGAGAAGAGCCTAATGCTGGGAAGGATTGAGGGCAAAAGAAGAAGGGGACGACAGAGAACGAGGTGGCTGGAAGAGTCACTGAAGCAGTAGGCGTGAGCTTAAGTGGACTCCAGAGGATGGTAGAAGAATGTAAGACCTGGAGGAATGTTGTCCACGGGATCGCGATGGGTCAGACATGACTTCGCAACTAACAACAACAACAGTAGAGGAAGGATGAGCACTCATCATCATCATCATCATCATGTGACCCAACTGAGAGGATTTCTACTTATGACCCCAACAATTGGGTAGATCAGTATCTTTGAAGCATCCTGACCTGAAGCTAATTATAAATCAATAGTGAGACCTTAAAACCCTTTAGCAAATGCTGGCACAACTCTTTGTGTAAATGCCATTATATAGAGGGCCATCTCTTTCTCTGACCATCTCCCTGCTGCATTGTTTCAGTCCATGACAGAAGCTACCCCACAGAAATGATATTTTGTGAATTGAGTTGGGAAATTGCCAATGCCTGGGTCATTCTAATTCTGGCTATTCCAATTCCCTCCTGATAAATTTGCTTGGATGTCTGATGCCAAAATCTGGTTAAAATAGATATTGCATTGATCATGGTTAGGATTATTGTAGGCATAATATTAAGCCACAATCAAAGGTAACATGGGATCAGGAGAATTTACATCAAGCATGTAAAGATATACTTTTGAAGCACGCTTTGCTTTTGATACAGGGTATCAGCATTACATTTTATGCTGCAGCATTTAGGATTTCACTTACAGCTATGCCTTTTAGGCAAATAATTAATCATGGTAAGGAACTGAAATGTATAGTACGCCATCCAGAATACAGGTTAGCATTTTTTCTTTCTGGAACTTGCATCACAGGAAGTGATAGGCAACATTTTTTGGATATTCAAATTCCATAGTGAGGGTCAACCTGAGATCTCCTGAAAAGCATTAAGTTCAAACCAGGGTGAACCAAGTAGTATTGAAAAAAGTGGTTTTTGTTGTGGGGGCTGGGGAAAGATCAGATGAGGGCTCTGCATCGGAGGCAGAGAGGGAGCTAGACAGAAGTAAGGGAGAGAAACAGCTGGAGCCTGTTCCCCGTGTGTGCATGCGCAGAGCTGCCAGAAGACAAGAACAATTCAGAAAGCAGGGTTGACTTGGGAGTAACGCCATACCTTGGAGGGGATTGGCCCCTCCCATAGGAAACAAAAGACGAGCGAACAGGGAGGGGGCTTTTGCAGGAAACAATTTGTTCGTTCTGTGACTCTGAGAGACTCTGTGCCAAATTTTGCCTTGTACTGCATTTGGAAGCTAGTTACCTGGCAGCTTTCCAAGTGAGATAGTGTCTGTGTTGATAAATATTCCTTTGAAAAACTGTTTGGACAGGCCTTGCTGACTGTGAATGAAAGGAATTAACAGTTGTGTAAATAAAAGTGGTTTTGCCGGGACCAAGACTCTGCGTCCTGCTTTTTAAGGGAGCCTAAGTCAGAACAGTTTAAAAAAAAAAACCCTCTTACATGTTTTACTGTATATGCTAGCATTATTCTTGAAGGCCCGTCACTTTTTATGAAAACATTTGCAGTATTACCATTTCTCAACACAACTTGCTCTGTCTTCTATTCTGTTCTGTTCTACCAGGGGGCAAAGTCGTTTATGATTTTCCTCTCTTCATAAGCACAATAAAGCAACCCAAGTTATAGATTCGTAGATCTTTGATTCTTCTTTTTTGCTTTTTAAGGTATGGAGCCCCCAGGAGATGAAAATGACAGGTTTTAATCCTGGCATGCAAAGCTTTTCTGACAAGAGGGGTTTGTTAAGGCAAATAATTTAATCTTCACCAGTGTGTCTTTTAGAAGTGATTTGTGAAAGTTCTGTTAATGATTTGAAAAGCATAGTTACGATTGAAGAGGGCAAATTGGAAGAAGCCTTGTTTGATGGATTTATCAATCATCAAGTTAGCGTTGACTCCTAGTGACAGTATAGACAGACCTTCTCCAGGACAATTGATAACGTAAAGGTAAAGGTTCCCCTTGCACATATGTACTAGTCGTTCCTGACTCTAGGGGGCGATGCTCATCTCCATTTCAAAGCCAAAGAGCCAGCGCTGTCTGAAGACGTCTCCGTGGTCATGTAGACGGCATGACTAAACGCCAAAGGCGCACGGAACGCTGTTACCTTCCCACCAAAGGTGGTCCCTATTTTTCTACTTGCATTTTTTATGTGCTTTCAAACTTCTAACTTTCCAGCATTGAAGAGAGCTGTTATTCTGATCCAGCTTCCCAAACATGACAAACCCTCTGAAGTTAACTCAAAGATTCCTTTAATTAGGAGCCCCAGCAACCCCAGCAAAAAGTTTCTCTCTCACCGCAGGCTAACAAGTCCATCCGGCTGGCAGATGAATAGTTGTCTGCCCCATCTATCCATCCCCACCCCCTGCCTTTTATCCCCAGCACTAGGGTGGGGCTTCACTAGCAGCGGTGGCTCTTCCATCCCAAGGACCAGCCCATAGATTTCCACTGTCCTCCTCTCCTCTGCCTTCTGAGCATCCGTGCATCAGGCACTGGACCCAGCTATTCCTCTTCTTCCTCATCAGCCACCCCCAGACCTGGAGGCTGTTGACTCTCCATCTGAGGGCTGATGGATGGCCCAGGCTCCTCCTCTCTCTCTCTCTGCCAGCTTCATTCCCTGTTCCCCCTCGTAGCTCTCAGGTTGCCTTGATGCTGACCCTGACTGCCATGCCTCCTCCTCCTCTGAGTCTGCTGCTGGAGAGGCCGGTGGCCGACAGGCTACAACACCTGAGTCTTTGCATGTTGTATCCCAAGTACGATAATTCAAAGTTGTTCATTTGTGCCTCAAGTGAGAACTCTGGTTGATTTGTTGGATGATCTAAGAAGAACTTAGCCATGGTATCCTCAAGAGTCTTCTCCAGCACCAAAGTTCCAAAGCATCAGCACCCTTTTATCCTGCTTCATCAAAACCCAATTTTTACTTGGAAGCCCCAACCTTGACTATCACCGTAAACATCAGATTTACTGCAATTCGGAATACTTTTACAAGAAGGCTGGTAGTTTTTTCCCCTCCCAATATTAACAAATATTTCTGAAAGGATGTTGGTTAAATGAAGCTGTGGTTTGTTTGCTTGTTTTTTTCTTTTTAAGGATAAGAGTAAAAATTTGTTTCTCCTGAAAATGAGGAATTTTTCTCTGCAAGGTAGTTAACAGCTTTGGTGATACCCGATGAGAATAATTTTTCAGACATGCTACAATAAGGAATCCAAGATTCCTGGGGTTTTCTTTTTTCTTTTTTTTAAATAGCCTTTTTATTTCACTGGATAATGGGCCAGTTTGTGCATTGGTAAATCAACCCTTTTGTGTTACCAGTATTGCGGTCAGTGGCACGTCACAATTTGTCAGAGGAAATGCAGAATATCTCTACGGGAGTCTGTTTAAGAGGATATCATTTCTTGATAAGCTCTTGCTAAGGTCACTCTGCAGATTTGTTCCTTCTGTGTTCCCCTGTTGCTCTCCTGCCATTTGTGAACAATCTGATTTATTAGGATTAAACAACTACGTATGGCTTCTGCCTGACTGAATCTACAATGTAAAAAAATAAAATAAAAATCTTACCTTTTCTTTTTAGGGGAAAAATGTGTAAAATGTTTCCAGGAGAAAGCTAATGTGATAACTTGGCTTGAAATGGATAGTAGTTGTCTAGTATACAAATCAAGGAAGCCCTTAACTTCGGTAGCTGAGTTGTATGATGCAAAATTTATCTTACTCAAATCCCTAATATTGCTTTAAGTCAAGCAAATAAAGAGCCAAGGTGAAATGAATGTTGATGGTAAGAGGGAAAGAAAATGCACTCCTGAAGGTTAAATGTTAGGATTATTGTGTCAAGAGAATCTTGTGGCTCCTTAAACTTGGACAACATTATTGGGGGTATAGGCTATTTGGTAGGAAAAATGAGCTTGCTTGGAGTCATCTTTACCATCATTCCCATTTCGCTTGGTCAAATAGGACTGTAGGTCCTCCCCACACCCCACCCCAATTGCTCTAACCTATAAAAAGCTTGACTTCAAAACTTGGTTGGGATTATATATAACTCCATTTTATACTACACTGTTCGGTAAAGAAGTCCCAATGAGTTTAGTTGTGTTAAGTGTATAAAGATAGCAGCTGGCCATTAGGTTCTCATGAAGTTGTTTTGATTCAGCATTTAGGATGGAAAGCAGTGGTGGGATTCACATTTTTTTTACTACTGGTTTTGTGGGCGTGGCTTTGTGGGCGTGGCAGGGGAAGGATACTGTAAAATCTCCATTCCCTCCTGATCAGCTGGGACTCGGGAGGCAGAGAATAGATGGGGGCGGGGCCAGTCAGAGGTGTTATTTACCGGATCTCCGAACTACTCAAAATTTCCGCTACCGGTTCTCCAGAGCTGGTCAGAACCTGCTGAATATCACCTCTGATGGAAAGCTACCAAAATAATGGAGGACAATGTTATGATCAGGCCATATATTGGAGTGGAGATGCCAACTCATTTTGCCTATGGCAGGGGTGGAAAACCATGGCCCTTTTAGGACCTGTGAACTTCAACTCCCAGAATTTCTGAGTCAGCCATGCCTTCATGTACAGACCTGTTATTTCATGTCTGGCAACGTAGGTCAGAGTGTCAGACACGAAATAGCAGGTCCACAAGGGAAGGTCCAATTAACCTGATGTATTGTTACTCCTGCCTATGCACAGGAATATTCTCAACTAAGAGTTAGCCTCTGCTTGAAGTTAGATAAGGATCCACAGAATTCAAGGAGGGTTAGGCTTAGTTTGCTTGTGGCTACATAGGGATTCTAAGCTGATCCCTCTTTTAACTCTGCCCCCAGGTTCTGCCACTACTTTCCCTACTTCAGTTAGCTCACTGTTCAGATAAGAATTACGCTTTGGGGAATTATGTATCTTTACTCTGGGGTCCATAAATGCTCTCCGTTGTCTTGGTAAGTTCTCAGTAAATCCGCCTCTCTTTCTCTCATATTTTCTCTCTTTCTCCTTTATTCTCTCTCATTCTCTCTCTCTCTCTCTCTTTCTGTCTCTCTCTCTTGCTCACATGCACACTTATTAATCTGAGATTTAGCAGTATCTCATTCCGAACATAGAGTATTTGCTTTCCTTCCTTCCTTCCTTCCTCCTCCCTCCCCTCTCTTTCTTCCCCCCTCCCCATTTTCTAAATCAGTAGGGAGATCAAAGAGTTTGCTGGGAGCTTTTAGCTCTAAATCATTCTTTTCATGTCCTAATATATGAGGTTTAGATGGAGCGCATTGACGTGGAGGAAATGTGCAGTTGGCGTATGAGAGAGGTCTGCCAGAGCTGTGCCCACCAAAAAAGCTTTAAATATGCCTGGCTGGTTTTTACGAGAGGCCATAAATTAAAACATTTTGAGTTCTTTTTTTTTTAAATGCCTTTTGATGGGCGAACGACGGATCTTATCCGATTGGTGGCCATCACGGCTGATCTTCTACCACATAGGTGAGCCTCTCAGCTCCTGAGTGATGCCTGGTAAGAAAAAGAAGATGTCTTGGCTTGTTATAAATTTAACTCTTCTCTGATTAGTCTGGGCCAATTAGGACACCCCTGAGGTTCAGTGGAGGGCTGAAGTAAAAGTCCGAGAGCATGATTAGCTCTGGGGTCTCTTGATACTTGTTCCTGGTAGAAAACGCTGGCACATATAGTATTGATTTTCATTTAGATATCTTAATGTTTCCAGACAATCCAAGCAGATGTGAGCTGAACTCAGATCTACGAGAGCGCCGGGCTCACTATCGGCCAGCATTTTTCTTGCCATTTTGTTTCATTTTTCCTAAACTTAACTGATTCGGAATGGGGAGATATAAATGAAAAATGCAGAGCTTGCCTATCAATCATGGCATGCACAAACATAGCTCCTGCCCTTTTCTCAACATCCTATTACCACTGGGTAGTTGGCTAGTCAAACAGGAATAAAAATTACACTGCTAACATCATAAGTTAGGCTTGATTTGTTGAGCAAGAGGCCTGACAATTCCACAAGAGTTATATACCTCTGCGTCGTTGAAAATCAGCCTTGTTATGGCTCTGGTACGTCTATAAAGATTGTTCATTTCATATAAAACAGCTACCTGCACTGAAAAGCTTGAAAGGAAGAGTGATGCTGGTTATAAATACAGAGGAAAATCTATTTGTCTGCTTCCTTCGTGCTGTTAGCAAGTCATACATGGCAGCCCTTGTGCTATTCTCAGGCAGCAGGGGAACTGCTTCCGAGACCACCTTCAGTTTCCTCTCCTAGCCCTGGAATGAGACACATCATCTCTCTCTGTCATATAAGATAAAGCAATGAACTGTGACCACTGCCACCGCACTGCTCTCTTGCCCACCAGGAGCAAGTTAATGGTAATGAAAAAAGAAGCTCTCCCACCCTGGTTGGCGCACCAAGCCAACCCGCCAATTTAAATTAAATTAAGCACAAGCCAAAGGCCGTCCGTGGGAAAAGTCCGGTCCAACAGTTAGTGCCATCAAAGATAAATAGAAATGATTAAAATGAGCTCGAAGGCCTTTTGGGGAAGTGGGGTGATGGGAGAAAGATGGAGAGGTGTAACGATTCTTGATGCAGCTCACGGGCGGAATGCATCGCAAGGATGGTTTAGTATTTAAAACAACCTGATGGACTGATGGTTTTCATCAAGGAGGGAAAAGTCCTTCTTTGAAATAGAATTCTTAAGAGTTATTTCAGTAGTTTGGGGGGGTTCCAGGCTGAAGGTTGGACTCAGCCTTCCATCCTTCCAAGGTCGGTAAAATGAGGACCCAGATTGTTGGGGGCAAGAGGCTGACTCTGTAAACCGTTTAGAGAATGCTGTAAGCAGTGGTGGGATTCAAATATTTTTACTACCGGTTCTGTAGGCGTGGCTTGGTGGGCGTGCCATGGCTTGGTGGGTGTGGCAAGGGAAGGATACTGCAAAATCTCCACTCCCATTCCACTCCAGGGGAAGGATACTGCAAAATCCCCATTCTCTCCCCACTCCAGGGGAAGGATACTGCAAAATACCCATTTCCTCCCAATTAGCTGGGACTCGGGAGGCAGAGAATAGATGGGAGCGGGGCCAGTCAGAGGTGGTATTTACCAGTTCTCCCAACTACTCAAAATTTCCACTACTGGTTCTCCAGAACTGGTCAGAACCTGCTGAATATCACCTGAATATTGTAGCAGAACCTGCTGAATATTGTAAGGTACCGTGAAGCGGTATATAAGTCTAAGTGGTAGTGTTATTTGCTGAGCTGTTGGCTTCAGGGAACCCCAAAGAATGGCCTAGTTTTGACATAAGATGCAGGATGTGTGGGAGAAAGTCATTACGGTCCCCTACTCAGGTCCTCAGAACTTCGATAAGGACTCAGCTTTGTATCTATTCAAAGCAAGGGGTGGCAATTGCATCACACCCCACACCCCAAAGCTTGTGAAACTTGTACATTATAATTAAAAAAAAATGAAGATCTTAAAAGATTTCAGTATTCTTGGCTGAAATCTTGTGTGGGAGAGGTTTTCAGAATGGTCATGAGATTTTAATGGGTACCTGTTACATGTTTGTCTCACCAAAGGCAATCGGATTGTTTGAGGAAATATCCAGGTCCAGTTTCAAGCTGGGAGAAAGGCACTGGAGACAAAATAGAGGCTGGAGGCTGATTGGAAAGAGGTTTCATTTATTGATGAAGCAGAACCACCAAGCACATGTGATTCTGGGTAGCTGACCACATGGAGTTGAGAGTGAGGGGCTTCTCTTGGGCTTTGAACTTGAGCTTCCTGTTCCTGTGCAAGAACATGTATTCTATTGGCTGAGGTCAGATTCCCATGGGGCCATGGAGCTGGCTCCGTAGGTTGTCCAAGAAGTTTGATGGAAGTTTCTGAGGGTAATGCAATGTCCTTAAGAGATTGTGCTCTGTGTCTTACTGGGTTAATCCTATTATGTCCTGAAGGGTTATGTCTTAATCCCTTCACCCTGGAGCTGAAGGTCTTTTGTTTTGTAGATAGGCTGGCCCAGTCTTTCTGAATGGGCACAAAGTATCTGCTGGGTGCAGGGAGCTGGGGCTCTGAGTTTCTGTTTCCCTTAAGGCTTTTTAATTTCTCTTTTAGGGGAAATATAATATTCTGCCTTTTTAATATTTCCTAAAATATTTCATTCTTCTAGGAGAGGGGTGGGTGTTAACTTTCTACAGGGCCCTCCATGGTTGAGGTTAAAAAAAAGACCCGAGAAGGACCAAAATGTCTGAAAAAATGAGAAGGACCCAAATTATTTGTTTGTTATTGGGTTTTGCTTTAGGAGCCCTTTTCCTCCAGGAAGTCAGAACTGGAGGCTAATGCTATCCAACAGATTCTGCCTCTGCAAATGGACCCTACACTTTTGCTGGTCAGAGAAAATGGGCCAATGATTACTCCAAAGAAGAACATTTTATAACAAAAGGGAACCTTTCAAAAAGAATGCAATATAAGATAACAAACCCTGATTTTTTTTTAAAAAAGGGTCCAAGTAATTAACCTAATTCACGTTGTGGAAGGCTTTAAATAACGCAGGCCATTATATAGAGTTTGCCGCATAAATTATGCAAATCAGGCAAATTTGCATAGATTTGCTTGGGCCCCCGCATCATTTTGCTACCGCCAGTTGTGTGATGGAAGGGGAAAAAAAATACCGTTATTCACTGGGTAGGTCTCTTGAGTAGAGGGAAGCCTGCTGAGGCTCCTGGTGTTTTTGAAATTGCTCTAGGCAGGAATATGAGCTAATAAGACTGACTCTGAAAGAGCAAACTCTGGTTTGCACCAATGCTCACTGTTTTTATTCATACATTATACTAAAGAAGGGGGCAGGCACTCTATTGGTGGCTAGGAAGACAACTAACATTTTAGGAGAACTTTAAGCAGATGCTTTGATCCTCCTGTTGTGGTCCGCCAGCAGCCTGCAGAGCTGGCAGCGGAGTTGGACAGCGATGAGGCTGAGGAAGAACATGGGCCAGTCCTGGAGGCTGGGGAAGGCCCGGATGAGGGCTCTGCGTCAGAGGCAGAGATGGGGCCAGGGCCATCGGGGAGTGATGTGTAGACTTCGGAGCCTCCAGAGGCTGACAGCAGAGAGACAGAGGAACAGGAGGAGCCTGTTCCTAGTGCACGTATGAGAAGAGCTGCCAGAAGGTAGGAGCAGCTAAAGCAAAGAGGACGACTTGGGAGTAGGGCCAAGAGATGATTGACCCCTCCCATAAGGCTTAAAAGACCAGCAACGGCTCTTGGCCTCTTTGCCAGAAAACAACGTTGAGAGAATTGCTTCTTGTTTCACTGTATTCATTTCTTGTCGGCGGCGTCTGCTTCTGAACTTTTGCCAAGAAAAGCCTTTGGCAGTTTGCCTAATTATCCCAAGGTTGGTGATAAACTGAGGACCAGTGTTTTGAAGAATTTGCTTTAATTTAGTTTGGACTACACTGTAAAGTCTGTTTGTTTTCAAACTGTTTGTATTTAATACTAACTACTTGGGCCTGGATCACAACACCTCCCATGAAGATATGGGAAATGACCAAGAGAGTGGTGTCATTTCCTGTTGATATAGAAGGGAAGGCCTGAAGAGGGGACTTATATTATATAATCCATTTCTTTTCTTTTCTTTTTCTGGATACTTCATTATCATCTACTAGTAGTGGAAATCTTTGTAGTGGGATAGAAGGTTCCAATCTTCTGAAGATCTTCCAAGGAGAGCTCTAGAGGATTATGTGACCTCGCTGGAAGGAATACAACCAAGGCAGTAGCAGGTTTCTCTTAACGATTCCTCTTAACTTCGCTACCAGTTCGGAATCGTGTGCGCATGCTTGTTTCGCTTGCATGCGGCGCTTCTGCGTATGTGCAGAGCATCCGTGATGACGTTCGGGGTGGGTGGGAGGAGCATCTCGCCACCGCCACTACCGGTTCGCCCAAACCAGGGCGAACCAGATAAACCCACCACTGAACCAAGGTGTTTTGTTTTGTATTCTTTTTCCTGTTTTGGACATCCAGAGAGATGGATTTAAAAGTTGGAATGGGAACAGGAAGGAGAAAGCAAGTTGCTATTCTTTTCAACTCTACTGT
>JANHZT010001830.1:159018-175235 GCA_032468215.1 Stegonotus admiraltiensis | reverse complement strand
TTAAAAATATTACACAATTTGGCCCATAAAATATAAAATATCCCCAATAAAAACACAAGTATAAAAATTAAAACTACTCCAAATGGATTAGACCAGCAAGCTGGAACAAATGGGTTTTAAGGGCCCGACGAAAGGTCCGGGCCCTTAAAACTCTTTCTTTCCTGTTGATTGGAAAATCACTCTTAAGTTGTAAATTAATTGTATCTAAAAATGTTTTAACAGAGTGTGTCTTTTATAAGCCATGTATCTATAAATGCTCCACAGCAGTTTTGATGGATGGATAATCCCTTAGCATTTAAGACACCCAATTCATGTTTGATTGCAATAAACTCAATTCCTGTGGTCGTATTACAAGGTGCAGCTATCCAGAGCACACGTGAGCAATATCCTAATATTTCCTTCTCTGGAGAGAATTTGATGCCTGGCTGCTGATTTTTGCTGTGATGTTGTATCTGCACATGGAGATACTTACAGATAATTCTAACCAATAGGTCCTCACCTGGAAGTCCTGAATGGAAGAAACTTAAACCTCCTGTGCAACTACATTGGGCAACACTTGCTTGATAAGAGGAATGTGTGCTCCAAGATGAGGAAGATGTTGTGACCCAGGCTCAAGTAAGTAGTAGTCGACGACGCAAACAGTTCCAAAACAAACAGACTTTATTAGAATAGCTGAGAATCAACTCATTCTCAGTGTAGTCCAAACTAAATCAAGACAAACTCTTCATAACACAAATTCTTCAGTCTAATCACCAACCTTGGTATAATTAGGCAAACTGCCAAAGGCTTCTCTTGGAAAAAGCAGAAGGCACCGACCATAGATAAGTGCAGCAAGACAAGAACAAGTCTATCAATGTTGTTTTTCGACAAAGAGCCCAAGAGCCATTGCTGGTCTTTTAAGCCTTATGGGAGGGCCCCATCTCTGCCTCCGACGCACAGCCCTCATCTGGGCCTTCCCCAGCCTCCAGGACTAGCCCATGTTCTTCCTCAGCCTCATCGCTGTCTGACTCCGCTGCCAGCTCCACAGGCTGCTGGGGGACCACAACAGAAGACTGGAACTCCACCCCAATATACACTATATATAAGTACATATGTGCTCTCTTGGGGTCCCATTAATTTGTCATGTATGCATCATACTATTATGTTATGCAAAGACTAGCACTTTGGTTTTTCCTACAATGTTATTTTAGGCAATAGGAATCCAATGCCCTCAATGCCCTTCTCTGACAAAATGTACTACATCAACCACATATAGCAAATCTGGAATTGCATAATGTTGTAACATTGGAGAGTGATAATTAGAAGATGAAAGAGAATGAATTATTGAATTAATGGACATATGAAAAGAAGCTAGAATCCACCCTTGACTCACCCTACTCAAAGAAGATGCCCCCAGGGAAGCAGCTGACTCTCAATGAATAACAATAGCAATAGCACTTAGACTTATATACTGCTTCACAGTGCTTTACAGCCCTCTCTAAGCGGTTTACAGAGTCAAGATATTGCCCCCAATAATCTGGGTCCTCATTTTACCCACCTCAGAAGGATGGAAGGCTGAGTCAACCTTGAGCCTTGTGAGATTCGAACTGCCAAACTGCTGGCAGCCAGTGATCAGCAGAAGTAGCCTGCAGTACTGCACTTTAACCACTGTGCCACCACGGCTCTTTGTGTTAGAATAAACAGTCTGGATATGTACAAAGGAGCAAATTTGTCCATTGAGGATTCCTGCAGTTTCTCCCATAGTTCTTTCTTGGAATCAGACCAAAAGATGATTTGAAATCCATAAATATTGCCAAAAGGTGCCTTTGGGCAGTAAGGTATATTTTTCAGCTAAATGGTACAGGACTAGACATTGATCTAGAGTTGAACTGTCCCCTCTAAATCCTGGTTGTTTTTAAACAAGACTATTTTCATTTTGGACTCAATTCTATAGTTTTAAGTAAAGATATTTTACATATAGCTTATTGTACTAAGCAAGCTAATAGGTCTGTAATTAGCAAGGTGAAGTCTATTTCTTGGATTCTTATGGAGAGGGATAACTAAGGCCTCCTTCCCTCAAATGGAAAATATGTTGTGCTGTTAATATAGGTAAAGGGAGCAGCCAGCACTGCACCAATTGCCCACCAATCTTTATTTTTTAAAAGATAAAATAAAAACATTTCCACAAGCTTTCCCAGATTTCAGTTGAACAAAGAAATCTTAGCCTCAGCTATAGAAGCAAGAGGGCATGTAGGAGGAGTCATCACTGAGTAGATGACCACTTGATTATTTGATCATTCTGTGTTGAAAATCTTTTGAAAGTAATTCTCCTAAATATCTGCAGGTATTTGGCAGACAGAACCTAAGCAACTACCCATAGGAGAGCAGATAAGTGGGCTCCAGAACCCAGCAGGGTCCTTAAAATTAGGCTGCTGCAAATAATTGACACTGACGTCAGTTAGAAAGTAATGCAGAGAAAAGCAGGGATGAGTTATAGAGAAATAACAACTGAGGTTTTTTAGTAGTGAACACCAGAGAGAAATAGCAATAGCAATAGCACTTAGACTTATATACCGCTTTACAGCCCTCTGTAAGCTGTTTACAGAGTCAGCATATTGCCTCCAACAATCTGGGTCCTCATTTTACCAACCTCGGAAGATGGAAAGCTGAGTCAACATTGAGTTGAATTGAACTTCCAAATTGCTGGCAGCCAGCAGTTAGAAGAAGTAGCCTGCAGTACTGCATTCTAACCATTGTGCCACCACGGATCATGAAATTGTATTATTTATTTATTACTTATTACTTATTATTTAAATTTATATACCACCCTTCTCCTGGAGGACTCAGGGCGGTGCACAGCCATAAATAAAACACAGAAAATACAAAATTTAAAAACAATTTAAAACAAATTGAACAGTTTTGGCCCATAATAATTAAAATACCCATTTTTAAAAATCCAGATTAAAATTAGGCAGTTAAAAAATTAGGCCAGCCCGGCTTGTTGGAATAAAAAGGTATTAAGGGCATGGCGGAAAGTGCATCAATCCGGGATCCTCCCTATCTCCAGGGGCAGCTCGTTCCAGAGGGCAGGTGCCCCCACAGAGAAGGCTCTCCCCCTGGGGGCCGCCAGTCGACATTGTTTGATCGACGGCACCCCGAGGAGCCTCTCTCTGTGGGAATGTACTGGTTGATGGGAGGCTATCGGTAGCAGAAGGCGGTCTTGTAAATAACCAGGTCCTAAGCCATGGAGCGCTCTGAAGGTGGTAACCAGCACCTTGAATTAATACTCTGGCTTCTCACATTAATATTATTTGATATAATTTGTTAACGCCTGATGATGTCACAGATTTGCTAATACCTCAAATATGCGTTACAATAATTGCTTCGATCAGCCATTGAGTTGAGTTAAAACAGTATCTGTGCAGGAAATGGGGGAAAATCTGAACAACTTTTATGACTGATGAATGTAACTTTACTCTGTGCTGATATGAGATATATATAACTGTTTTTAATAGTATATGTACATATACATATATAAATACATGTGTTTGGGGGTGGGAGTTGTGGGTTTATCTAAATTGCTTTGTGTTTACATTTTATCCTTTTATTTTCTTCTTAGGGATCATTCTAATGATAAGTGATTTGGAAATATATTAAAGTAAGCAATTAAATGGATATGGTTTCTTTCTGGATGGCCTATTCCAGACAAGACACTTTATTATTTGTGTGTGTGTGTGTGTGCGCGCACGTGCTATGCATACCTGTCAGTTAAACTAAAGGAATTGCTAGAGAATATTAATAAACCCACTAAGCCATCATTATGTGTGTGTATGAATGGGATAGCACACTATTCTAAACAGTTGCCGCTTTTCCTTTCTTCCCCTTTACCATTGTACGTCTTGAATTTCTACAACAACAACAACAACAACGAAGTTTTTCTTCTGTGCAAATTTCATTGATTGGTGCTATAGTGCAAGCAAACAGGAAGTCACATTTCACTGAATAATTAGTTTCAGGTGAATCAAGAACAAGAGCCAATTTCTGGGTTGCCGAAAGTCACCTCCCCCCAATTTCACTTGTGGGATACATTTCTTCTTGGCCATAAATTAAGTGATCAGGCAGAATTTCTAAATAACCCAAGCTTGCTTATTTGGCAATCTAAAAAAAAAAAAATTAACCAGGCAAAATTTCCTGAAGGGAATGCCTCTTAACAGAATAGTAGAACTAATGACTCTTTTGTGTGTTGCATAATAAAATCCTGTAAGTTTTAGATAAACTGTGCACTGGGCCCATTTAAACAAAAATTATCTTCCAAAAAGACTTCTGCTTTTTTCCCTTGGTCTGCACCATCCCTTGTATTAAGGACATTGTCTAAGATTACTGTCAGATCTCTTCTTTATTTCTGGATAGCCTGAACTGCCCTGACCATCCCTTCTTTCAGTCCTTTATTACAAGGGTTACATTCAATTTGTTTATGCTTTTATTTGTCAAATATATTGGGTCATCCATTTCACATGATGTGGTGTACAATAAATCCAACAATTAAAGCATTTTCCAAAACCAATTAAAAATGATAAACATGGATACAACAAGACCATGAGAGTGAAAGTATTATATATAATGTATCCTAATTTCAGGCTCTCTATTACAAGGGGATCTCTAGGCTTGTTAAAAAAAAACCCCACTTTTTGTGGGCCTTCCAGAAAGTTAGAAGAATTGGGGCTAGCCTCATCTCGGGAGGGACAATGTTCCAGAGTGTGGATGTCACAGCAGAAAATCTTACACCCTAAATCCCATCAGATGGAACTCCTTAACAGACAGGACCTACAACGTACCTCTCCTGCTAGACCTGACGGGATGGATTTATTAATCAGAAAGGGACAATTCCTTAGATAATCTGGCCCCATGCCACTAAGGCTATAAAAGTCAAAACCAGCTCCTTGAATTGCACTCAGAAGCAAACTGGCAACAACTTATGGTGCAGGGCTGTAATGTGTGTCCTTCTAGGGACACACATTAAGTGACCAGAGCATGAATAACTGAGCAGAGTTCACAATTCAGGAACAGGGGCAACTAGTGCACAACATGTTGTGCAAAGACCCTATTGGCCACAACTGCCACCTGCTTTTTAAACAGAAGTTGTGAGTCTAGAAGGACCCCCAGATTATGGATCAGGTCTATTTGGGACAGTGCCATCTCATCTAGTACCAAATAAAGTAAAACCCTAGATCTGGAAGACCCTAAAACTCAAAGCTGCTCAATCTTGCTAAGGTACAGTTGAAGTCTATTGTTCCCCATCAGGATCCCTACAGCTTCCAGGCATCATGACATGACCTCCACAGCACCACTTAATTTGCCAGGTTCAAAGATTATATAATTGAGTATCATTACTATACTGGTAATACCTCACTCCATAGCAATAGATGATCTCCCCCAGCAGTTTCATGTAGAGGTTAAACCAGAGTGTGGAGACCACTGAAGCCTGCAGCAGCCCTTACTAAAGCATCTGAGGGTAGATTCTCACTCCTGACCAACATTGATTAGTTTTGATCTCTTAGGAAGGAAGCATACTGTGTTATCCCCTCCAATTCCTGGAGTCAATTCAAAAGAATACCATGATTGATGGCTGTGAAAGTCACTGAGAGGTCAAGGAGAGCCAGGATTTACGTTACTGATTACATTGTGAATTTAATGGTTGCTTTCTTTGTTCTTTGACTTTTCTCTGCTTCAGTGTGTGAGTTGAAGCAAGTCTGCACTGAATAGTTCCTTGTTTTTCCTCTTAGCTAGAAACATTATTTAACCCAACACACTAATTTATATTTCCCTGGGCATTCTCTGAATTTTTCTTCTTTCTTTTTATTTAAAATCAGTTTTAAAATCAGCTGGGATCATCAATATAATATTTTATTATTTTGGGTAGCAGAATACAATGTAGGTTTGGGTATGAGCTTAGCTTTGAATCCATTGTGCACCACCACTGGAAACTGAAGAGGGAGGAACTTCGATATAGACTGTACATATAATTTTTGATATACAAGTTACTCTGGGCTGAAATCAGATTGTCTCAGATGGAATGAAGCTTTCATTTAGATAATATCTTTGATTATTCTAATCTAAACCAATTTAAAGCAGTTCACACATAGTGATATTTCAGGCCAGTCTTTAATACATCTGGGGTGTAGAGCGGAGATTAAATTCCCAGAATAATTACAACTTTCAAAATTCTGAACTAGCCTCCATGATCTGATGTCTTTCAAATATGCATACTTTTAGCTAAATGTCTATGGAGATTGTCAGTCATCCAGGTCATGGTTGTCCCAAAGGTGCTTTTTCAAGAGGCAACTGGACTTTCTGGTTTTTTTTTTTTTGAAGAAGTTTCACTTCTCATCCAAGAAGCTTCTTCAACTCTGAAAGTCCAGTTACCTCTTGAAAAAACAACTTTGGGATATGCATACTTTTAGTTTCTGTCTTTGAAACTAAAAGTATGCATATCCCAAAGTTGTTTTTTCAAGATACTCTGATACTCTATCAGTGCAGATTATGACAATTTGGTTGGGATTATTGCAGTATTTTTTTCTAATTAGTGGACAATATTGCATGACATTGCACAAAAAAAATAATACAAAGAAGAATGAAAAATTATTTACAATCCTGCAAGGTATTGCACATGAGCAATAAAGCCACATAAGACTTCAGGGTTCCCATCTTAAATTTAAATTATGGGAATTACAAGTTTGGAGATATTTTGTTTAATAACTTGTTTAATCTGAGAGTTTCATTAACTTTATATGCCAGCTAAATGTGCCACATCACTTACCTTGTTGATTATAGAAATCTTACACCTTAGGAACATGACATATTGTAGGAAAAAGTGATCTAACTATAAACTCAACAGTCTCTTCTATTAGCTATTATTCATTTCACAAGCCTCCCTGCATTCAATTCATACCTCTTTCTTAACCTCATGAATTAGGAAGTCCCATCTTGATCATGCTGTAATTATCTTTTTCTTGCCTCAAGTCCTTGAATGATAGATTCCTAGTTGTAGGATCATATTTTTCCTAATTTCTAACCAGTATGATTACCAGTTCAATTGTCCCCCCTACCAATAAAAGTTAAACTGCAAAACAGTGACTAATCATTCAATTTTAGAATACCAATTCAGCCAATCTCCATTGACTGAATGGAGTTGACTCATTCACTCATAAGCCATGAGCACAACACTATATGATTTTTCTCTTCCATAGATTATCAATTTAAAATAAGCAATTTCAACTGACAATATCCATGTCAATATCCATGGTTTACTTATCTAGAACTTGTTTATATTTGATGGCACTTTCCATTGGGAAAATCAACAGATATAGTAAACAAGGTTTGGAGTAAATTTTTTACAATAAATATTAGCATATTATTAATATAATTTAGTATTATAGTATTATTAGTATTAGCATTTCACTTGGCTAAAATAGACTAGTATTGTATTTTCTAGCTTCTTGCTGACCTATTCTGCCCTTTAGCTGAGCCAAGTTTGGATTTATGCTCAGCTCTGTTATATTTCTCACAAATAATTTTAAAATAACCCAGCAGTCCAGTTTTCCCTCTAGGAAATTATTTTGGCCCCATAAAAATTGTAATGTATCTTTGCCCTTCCCATCCCCACACCACTTCTTTCCTTCGATTTTCATCAAAGGGATGAACTACTTCTATATCTTGTAATCTTGCCATAACTGTGTGTTTTATACTACTTGAACAAATATGCTGTTCAGCATGATCCATATTGTATATTAAATGATAAGTTAATAATTTACAGAATCAAATTTATAATAATGTATAATATGCATATTATTCACTATCCTTTTCCTAATCTTGGCTATTGCTATATAAAGGTTCTAGAAACTTTTGTGAATTGTGAAATTTACAATGACAATAGCAACTTTAGGCAAAATAGGTGCTACTGGTTCTTGTTTAATAATGAGAAGGTCAATGGATAGAATCAGATTGTTTCTTGGCCATTAAATGCCACTGAAAATAAGAGATAAGAAGACACAAAAGTACCAAGCTTATTTTTCACTCATTGTAGGAAACAACTGGAGAGACGCAAGTCCTGACTGACTGGACTTCACATATCAGAAAAACAGCACCTGGTAGCATCACTTAAACCATATTAAAGCTGCTTCATATAGATATGTCATGCTAAGAAAACTGCAAGAAGCAGAATTTAGGCATTTAAAAGAAAATATAGGCTTTGGCAGCTCTCCAAGGAATGGGAATTCGTAATCTGGAATCCTGACAACCAATTTGGTGTAGCTGTTAAAGTTGCCAGGCTAAAAATTGGGAGACTGTGAGTTCTAGTACTGCCTTAGACATGAAATCAGCTGGGTGAATTTGGGCCAGTCACTTCCTAAAATGTTGCCAGAAAACTCCTAGGAGTTGTACAGGCAGTGACCAGAAGATTGATTTAAGATTGACCAGAAGGCACCATAAATAAATAACCTAACTATCACACATACCCCAAAGCAAACCTCTGCACGATCACTCCACATTTGAATCCTAAAGCATTTTCAAATAACGGTTTGCAATCATTTTGGGATTAGTCCAAACCAGATTGATTTCATGCTATCATTTATTTTCAGATGCAAAATTGTTCTGTTCTGAGTCTAATCCAAATTCTTTGGAATCATTACAAAACTAATATTTTATTTAGAATTGCTTAACACTGTAAATCTCGTGAGTGGTTCATTTTCTCATTGCTGGAATCCTTTCCTCACCCTGCTTCCTAGAACTTAAGTTAAACTAGACCTCTAAGGTCCCTTCTAGCCCTATGATTCTATGATTCCACCCCCACCCCACATAAACACTTTTTAAGTTCAGCATCCTGTTCTCAGAGCTTGACTTTTCCTGTATGTATCATTTAAAATTTCTGCTTTCTCCCAGTCCAGCAAAGGTAACCATGGTCACAGTTGTAAGGAAAAGTATCCACTTGAACAATTGCCAAGACAGTGAGGTTTTTCAGTGCTTTGAGGCTGGTAGAAGTAATAACATTTATTGGTTGGACTTGGAATCACACTGCTTTATGAGGGATTAAAGGGGTGGAAACACTGATGCTGTGGAAGTGGCTCTAATTCGCATGAGAGCTTCTTTCTTCCTGACAGGCTTTGCCATGGCTGCCAGACTCTAACAACATGCTCAATTGTATGATCAACATTGATTGTTTTGGATAAGCATCTTGGTTGCACCAGATTATCCAGATGTGGCAAAGATCTGGTAAGAAGAGACAACCTCTCAAAGGGATAAACTAGGATCCAGTTATTTGCTTGCTTTTTCAGCTGGAGAAGGGGTTTGTCATAGCCTAAATATAAGCATTTCTTCAAAATGATTTTAAGCGTTTATTCTTCCTTTATAGACATTTTAGAATAAAGAGCTACAACCATAAAGCAGCTTTAATGTGGGTCTAATGACTTTCAAACTTACCAGTTTAATTTCTCTGATCTCTAGTATCACCCAAAACATGCAAATGACATTTTCTAAGTACGCACTTCTAGAATAACCTTAAGATAAAAATAGTTTTTTCTATGAATTAACTTATGGCAAATAGATATTTGCTAATAGTGAATATGAATGCATGTACGTTGCCTCTGTTGGCTGGGTTTTGATAGCTCCCACAAATCTTGGGCTCTGAATGTTTTCTTGCCATCTGAAGTTGTGTTTTACATGTTGTTTATTCTTATTCTTCACATTGTTTCAACCCTTGACTTTGGAGTGAAATGAGCTTACTTTCTTGAATTGGTTATTTGGCCTTGTGATGACTCTTGATTTCCCTTCATTTTCACTTGTCATGTTGTTTCTTTTCCTTCTTCATTCTCTGCTTCTCTAGTGATTTCACACAAGGCTGACTGAAAACCTCTTTACGTGAGAAGTGTGTTTTTTGGTAGCAGAGACAGTTGCTTGGCTGTGTCCAAAGCAGCCTTCCCCAATTTGATGCCCCCACCAGTGCCATCCCAACACATCTGGAAGGCATCATGTTAAGAAAAGATTTATAGGGAGGCAGGCTTTTAATTCTTTTTACCTGTTTCCCTGTGTATTTCATTTTAGAAATACTGCACCTCATAATTACAAACACCGAATGGGGTGAGGTGACCATCTTGTCTCATGCTTTTATTCCAACGGTGTATGTTTTTTTAATATTGTGAACTGTCCTGTACATACCAAAAGATCTGACTTGTGCAGTGTTTCCTGTGACATGCAACTGAAAGTTGGACTTTGAAGAAGCAGTATAGGGAGAGTATAGATGCTTTTGAAGTTTGGTGTTGGAGAATGCCTTTATGACTTTAAAAAAAAACATTAAATATTTGTGGAAACTCTTAATTTGTAACTTGCATTAAAATGCTTTTAATGAATTATTCTGTTTTAAAACCGTGTCAGATACATTTCAGCACCAGTGAAATGGAGGGGGTACTGATCTTCTCCATAAATTTTTTAAAGCTTCTACAAAATAATTATGAATGCTATCTCGCCCTACTGTGAAAATCATAAAGGACCCTTATATAAAGAAAAAGGGCGACGCGTGCCAAAACGATTTAAGCAAAATGCTCCTTCCCTCCACACCAACTGTGGAAAATCGAAGTTTTAATTCCCTATGAACTTTATGATGGAAGTCAGCGCTCGCACAGATACGGGACATAGAAGTGGAAGGAGAGGACAGCGCTCAGCCCACGCTCAGAAAGAGAGAGAGAGAGAGAGAGAGAGAGAGAGAGAGAGAGAGAGAGAGAGAGAGACTTCATTTAATCATTTCACCACACAAACAAGTGCTAGAATTCCAGCGGGAGTCCCGACATAAGCGCAACCCCAATTACGCACGAATGAAAGAGCGCCATCTCTGTCATTTCTTCCTTGGAACTACGGCTAGGGGTCGGTCGTTCCTTTTTTCCTCCTGAATGAAATGTGTGCGGAAATAGCGCCCCCACCACCAGCCCCCGCTTTTTCCTCTTTTCCGTTCGGCCAGGCAAGGAGAGCCAACCAGCCTGCGGCTGGCGAATGAGCGGGGCGGGGACTGAGCTCCGCGGAGGCCCGTCCCTCGCTCAACCCGCCTCGCCAGTGCCGAGAAGCCAGTCTGGAGGCGCGCTTGGTGGTGGTGGTGTGCTGGTAGTAAGAAAGAGCCCGGCAGCGCGCGAGCGAAGGAGCGAGCGCGCGAGCAAAGAAAGGAACGCGACGCGGCGGGGATTTCCAGACTGGGCTCGAGGGCGGGAGAGGAAGTGCCGGGCGGGCGGGGAAAGAAAGAAAGAAAGAAAAAAAAAAAGAACCAGCCGGGGCAGCGCACCAGGGACTTTCCAGCCGGGGCAAGGCAAAGACTACGTTTGGCTGAACTGCTGCAAGAGACAGCAGCGGGTCGGTAGTGCTGGTGGCCGCGGTTCTTTTGCCCCCCTCCTCCTTTTCCTCAGGCGCAGAGTAAGTAGTAGGGGGGAAGAACCGGAGAAGGTTGGCCGGCCGTTGTTCGCCTCCAGGCAGAGGCGGAATCCGGAGCTGGTGGGGGGAGAGAGGGAGCGTTTCCAAACGCCCGAGGCAGAGCGGGTCGGCCCCCCCCCGGCACGTTCCTGCTGCTTTGCTAAGTCAGGGGCGGTGTAGCTGGCTGGAAGGGAAAGCCGTCGTGTGCCGTGAGATCTCCCTTCGGAAGAGCCCACGGAGGGGCGGTTGCCCGAACCGTGGACCTGCTGCGGGGACGGGGCTGGCGCCGGCGCTGGTCGGAGGGAAAGGCGGGAGAGGTCCGCCGCTGCTCAGTTAAGCGCGTGTCTCGAGTGGTTGGAGCTCGCCTAGAACTGGGTAGAGGGCTGCATCTTCCCGCTCCCCCGAGCTGTTGCTTCTCTCTCTTGCCTCTCTTGTTTTTTTTTTTCTTTCCAATTAAGGCAGCCGCCCGGAAAGAAGGCTGCTGCTTGGGGACTATGCGGGGAGTCTATTGGTGCCGCTGCTGTTGCTGCTGCTGCTGCTTGCCCGGAGGCATTCAGATTCAGCCTCCATGCGCCTCAAAACTGCCTCTCCGAGGTAGATTCGTTCTGCTGCTCTCGCTGCTGCTGCTGCTGCCGCTGCTGCCGCCAAGAATCACTACTGGCTGCTTTGCTCGCACATTCATCACCCTTCAAGCTGTTGCTGCTATTGTTGCTCCTCTCCCTCCTCCTCCTCCTCCTCTTCCCTCCTGCTCCTCCTCCTTCCACTATATCGCTTTGGAAGAAGAGAGAAGGTGGTGTGTCTGGCTGCTTTAAGAGACGCGGTGTGCCTTTTCACCCCCTTTTTTTTCTGTCTTGAAGCTTGTTGCGAGGCCGAAACCTCTTGTAACGTTTCAGGATCGGATCAGCAGGACGTAGGGTCTGATTGCTGCCGGCGGGGAAGAAAAGCATGCCGGTTTTTTTTCCCTTCGGCCGCTGCTGCTGCTGCTGCGCTATAAAGGTGTCTGCCTGCATGCATTTGATGTGTGTGAATGCAGAACGCTCTCTTAATTCCTGGCTCCCTCCATATGCAGTCGATGTGGGCGGACCGAAGGGGTTTTCAAAGGGGAAAGCGTCTGCCTTGGTAAAAAACGGGGGTGGGGGGAATGCTGCTTTTAATTCACTTGTGGCAAACTCTGGTTGTAGGTACCAACTTTGTATCTTCCCCGAACACTTGTTTTGCTTGATCACTTTGCAGTCAGTCACTGAAGGATGCTCAGGCAGCTGCATTTTGAATTTGTATCAGTAGTAGTAGTCATGCAGGATTAAGGACTGTTGCAGGTGCAACTGAAGAGGAGGGAGGACACTTGTAAAAGATGTGGGATGAATGAAATGCGATGGAGATTTCTTTATTGTGTGCTTTTTTTGTTTTTGTTTTATAGGGATAGCTTTATAGCAAGTGCAGAAGAAGGAGCAGTTAAAGGATACAACATGAAGGTATTACGGGCGTTGGGTTACAAATTGTTTTGCTATTGTCATCACAGTAGTACTTTAAACGTGCCTCTATTTTAAGAAGTAGAAAAGCTTGAATTATACATGATTACGTCATTTTATAGTGCCGTGAAGAATTTGCTTAAAAGTTTATACTGAGTCATGCCTCTGCAGATAAATCTTACTGATTCTTAAAGCTGATTGAAATGCTTTTTATTGGTTTGTCTGTTTTAAATGAGGAAGGGAAGTTGGCAACAAATCACTTAATAAAATGTGTGTTAGAAAAAGATAGGATTTAATGTAAGAAAATCGTGGTTGCATTTGTCAGTCTAGTCATGTCTACATAGTGTTTTACTAAGATGATGTTGAAATATTCAGGTGTTATTGTCAATAGCATGGGTTTCTGTCCTTTCAGTCATCTAAATGTATTTTGGAAAGCTTTGTTCTTTATATTATGTTGTGCTAGAAAATTAAACAGATATGGATTGTAGGACCTTGTGGGCTTTTATATGTGCTGACAATGGGAGGAGTAACCCTCAAGCTAGTAAGGATGAATGTTCTGCATTTTGATCAAAGATTGTAAAAAAGGATGCATGTTACAGATTTTATGGATAAATGTAATATTTTTTTAGAGCTCAATTCTCCCAGTTATTGAACTCGATGACTAAACATGTCTCTGAGATCAGGACTGCACCAGTAGTACTGTATGCTTCAGGCATGTCTGTGGAGAGAAGCAGTCTGCTCTAGCCTATGCAATTGAATGCTATAACGTGAATGACTTTGACTTTTTAATTGATCTCTATATAGGCTGTTTAGAAAAAGGCATTATTACAATTGTTACGGGCTGCATGTAGTAAATAAATTATAACATTCTGACATTTTTAGTCCATATACTATCTTGTTTTTCTTTTTGAATCTTTCCATTCTAATTTGCTGAAGGCTAATGGTTGGTTTTGAAACTGCATGTATTTGGCTATCTAAAATAATAGAAGATAGATTTATGAAACCATAGTCGGGTTTAAAATATTTGGGAAGCAAAAGCTGGATTTTAGTGTTTATAGCAAAGATGTTCCATGTACGAAAGAATTGTTTTTAGTATATGGTAGTGAGATTGTGGGGTCATTTTGGGAAACTGCTTTTATTAGGGAGTAATGAAAAGAGTGTCAGGTTAAACAAATGAAATAATATTTGCATGTGTCCTTAAAAGTAAGTTGTGTTGTTATATATATATTTCTTACGTACAATTACAAGGATCTAATCCCAAGTCAATGAAGGTGTTAAGAAAATTGAAAACCATGCTTTTTCTAGAATCTATAAGTAAGAAACGAATATTTATGACAGTTTGTCATTTAGATTTAGAGGTGAAGAGCAGACAATTTTGACATTCTAAAGAAAACATTAGACTAACTTATTGCATATGTACATTATTTTTGTCTGCAGTGGACATATGCAGCATACCATGAAGCTAAAATCAGGAATTATGACATTTCTCGAAATGTAAAGTGTATACTTAAGAACATGACTGACCTGCTGGATCAGACCAAAGTCCTCCTTAATGTGGCATCCTGTTTCCTGTAGTAGCCAAGCAGCTGTCCCTGGGAAGCCTGCAAGTAGGATGTAAGAATCATAACCCGATATTGCTGCTCTCCAGCAACTGGTATTCAGGTTCATGCTGCTTTTCATATTAGAGATAATAGGTAGTTATCACAATTGCTGCCCATTGATGCCTATGTTCTGCCTATGGTCATTAATAAGGAATAGCTTCAGTGAATTTCCAATGTTTCAGAGGGTTCAGAGAATGAGGTTTCCATGCTGATAAGAATTCTTAATTCTTGGTTTCATGTCAGTTCTGCACAAAGATCTCTGCTTTTAAATAATATTTACACAAGTATATTTCAAGATGGAAAGAAACTACATATAATTTGGAGATGATGAAATGAAATAATTGAAGTATGTATATGATACTGGCTAGCATAATATGCTGTACAGTTGCTTTTTTTCTCTTCCTATTTTATTGTGAACTTGGATCTATAAAATCAATGGAAGTCTACATAAGAAATAAACAGTTCATTTTATAACTCTCTTCTGAAACTTTTGATACAGTCTTTTCTTAAAATGACTCAGTGGGGCAATACAGCAAGATAGCCATCTAGTTCTCTTGACAAGTTTGCTCAGTTTTTCAGAAAATGAAAAATTAGTTTATATTCTAAATATTCATTTCAAATGAATGGATCAGAAAGATATAAATAGGATAGAAGCAAGATAATGCTTGTCCTCCAGTGGCCATTGAGATCTGGGTACACTGTTTCCATAGCCGTGGATAAAGAGCAATGCATGCATGGGCAGTCATGAGGAATTTCATAAACATCACATTGCCAGTATTTAGTGGACACAAAAATATGACTGAACCCCCCAACTACAGAGTTACTTTTGTATGCTGAAATAAATTTGCACAGCCCAAAACTTACAGCAGAACTTATTTTTGCAGTGGAGGAAGCTACATTTTTTGATGTTTGCATTTGCTACCAGCTTTCAATGGCATGGAATAGTGTGTTTGTCTGTGCATTCAGAAAGTATTCAGACCCCATCACTTCTGTTATGCTGCAGCCTGATTCTACAGTAGTTGATAATTTTCCTCATTAATCTACACTCACTATCCCATAATGACAAAGTGAAAAACAGAAGTTTATAAATATCTGTAAATTTAAAAAGGAAAAAAAACCCTGAAATATCACATTAACATAATTATTCAGACCCTTTGTAACAACACTTGATGCCTCCCATTTCTCTTGATTTTTGCTGACATGTTTCTACACTTTAATTGGAGTCTACATTTGGAAAATTATTTTTTATTTAATTAGATTTGTATGCCGCCCTATCTCCATAGGGCTCAGGGCGGCTCACAACAATTAAGATATACAATCTCAATCCAAATAAGCATGTTAAAATACATATTAAACACATATTAAAATACATTAATACATTAAAATCAAAAACCCCATCAGTCCAGGCTGGGCAATTTAAACAGCCATGTTTTTAGTTTGTGGCGGAAAGTGCGAAGGTCAGGGGCCAACCAGAGCCCCAGGGGGAGTTGATTCCAAAGGGTGGGTGCACCCACAGAGAACGCTCTACCTCTGGGGGTCGCCAGCCGACATTGTCTAGCCGACGGCATCCTGAGTAGGCCCTCCCTGTGAGAACGCACCGGGCGATGGGGAGCTGTTGCTGGTTGCAGACGGTCTGACAGATATCATGGGCCTAAGCCATGTAGGGCTTTATAGGTCATCACCAGCACCTTGAATCTCACCTGGAGGGCAACCGGCAGCCAAT
>JANHZT010001830.1:146024-158918 GCA_032468215.1 Stegonotus admiraltiensis | reverse complement strand
GATGGGACATGATTTAGAAAGGCACACAACTCTATAGAAGGCCTCACACCTGATAATGCACACTGTAGCAGAGCAAAAGCCATGAGGTTGAAGGAACTGCTTGCAGAGCTCAGTCAGGATTATTGCAAGGTACAGATCTGGGAAGGGTACAATAAAATTTCTGCTGCACTGAAGTTTCCTAAGAGCACAGTGGCCTCCATAATTCTTAAATGGAAGATTTGGCATAACCAGAACTCTTCCAAGAAATGGTTGCCCAGGCAAACTGAGCAATTGGGGGAGAAGGGCCTTAGTAAGAGAGGTGACCAAGAACCCAATGGTCACTGACTGAGCTCCAGAGATCTTGTGTAGATGGGACAGAATTCCAGAAGGACAACCATCACAGCAGTTCTCCACTGATCTGGGCTTTAGGGCAGAGTGGCTAGATGGAAACCTCTCCTCAGTGTAAAACACACAAAAGCCCACTTGGAGTTTGCGCAAAAGCACCTGAAGAACTCTCGGATTGTGAGGAACAAGATTGTCTGGTCTGATGAAACCAAGATTGAACTGTTTGGCCTCAATTTTTAAATGTTATGTCTGGAGGAAACCAGACACCACTGATCACCTCCCAATTTCATCCCAACAGTGAAGCATTGTGGTGGCAGTATCATGCTGTGGGGTTGTTTTTCAGCAGCAAGAACTGGGAGATTGGTCAGGGTTGAGGGGAAACTGAATGGAGTAAAGTACAGAGATATCCTCAATGAAAACCTGTTCTACAGCGCTCAGGATCTCGGACTGGACTGAAGGTTCACTTTCCAACATGACAATGATCCTAAGCCAAGACAACACAGGAGTGGCTTAGGGACAACTCTGTGAATGTCCTAGAGTGGCCCAGCCAGAGCCCTGATTTGAACCCTATTGAACATCTCTGGAGGGATCTGAAAATGGCTGTCTATCAATGGTCACCATCCAACTTGACTGAGCTTGAGAGGATTTGCAAGAAAGAATGGCAGAAAATCTCCCAATCCAGTCATACCCAAAAAGACTCAAGGCTGTAAGTGCTGCCAAAGGTGCTTCAACAAAGTAGTGAATGAAGGGTATGAATATCCTATTTGATATTTCAGTTTTTTCTTTTTAATAAATTTACATATATTTCTAAACTTCTGTTTTGACTTTGTCATTATGGGGTACTGAGTGTAGATTAATAAGAAAAATGAATTTCAACAACTAGAATCAGTCTGAGGCATAACAAAATTGACTAAAGTGAAGGGTTTTTTTCTAATATATGTGTGTGTGTGTGTGTGTGTGTGCACGTGTGTGTATGTATGTATGCATGCATATATGCACACACACATAATATACGATCAATATAATATATATAAAATATACACACACACGCACACGCTTGGTTCAATCAGAAAAGTAATAAACCCTTAATCTCTTTTAATGGGTAATATTACATACCAGCAGAAACATTTGTTATCACTGTAGATCCAGTTAACACATTTGAATGAATTGGATGGATTTTATCATTTGAACTAAATTTAATATCTGTGGCCCAAAAACTTTATTAAGATATAAAGAAGCAACTTTTAGAATAATTTGTATGATAACTTACTAAATATTTACTGAAGCAAAAATAATCACACTAAATTTCCGTCATCTTCCTATCCTTCTCTAGCTACCAAACTAGATCAAATAAAATGCTCTATGGTACTTAAATATTGTAGGGTCTTCAAAAGAGAAACATCCCACAATTCTAGATATGTCTGGACTACTGTAACGTGTTCTACATGGGGTTGCCCTTGAATAGATATCCAGAAGCTTCAGTTGGTTCAGAATGCAGCAGCCTGAACAATTTTGTGCAAGCTTAGATTTGTGCACCTCTTTTGCTGGAGCTTTTACTGGCTGCCAGTTTTGTTTCCAGGTACAATTAAAGGTGCATGGTTGTCACCTTTAAAAGCCCACATGACCTTACCCTGTTTCATCGCATTTGCCCAATAGTTGGGGTATGTTGTAGATGCCATCTATTAAGGAATGTACATCTGATGAGATCACAAAAAGGGTCTTCTCAATGGTTGCCTCTTTGGAACATTTCCCTTGAAGTATGATTGGCCCCTATCTTGTTGCCTTTCCAAAAGGGTCTGACAACAGGATTTTCTCAGTGGGTCTGGGGACCACAAATGGAGCCAATCAACTGTTGCTGCTGCCATGGGGGACAGTGGGGGATGTTGGATTTTAATATTGTGGATTTTTAATATAATCTGCCCAGAGTCATCTTTGTGTAAGTTGGCTGGCAATATAAATTTGCTATATAAATCAATAAATAAACGAATTGAATTGAAATGAAATGAAATGTATTGTTGCTGGTGCAAATATCCTCCCCTGCAACCTACAGGTGGCGATAGTAATCCAGAATTGGTATGGGCAGAGCAGTTGCAATATGAGCAATAGCAATGTTGCTAAATAAGATTTTTTTTACAAAAGCTAAATATGAAGCAGCATCTTCTCAGTCTAGAACTGATTCAAAAACGTACTAGCTGTTCCTCAGTGTGAAAATGGAATCTGGATCCAAGTAGACTGTAATACTCGTACTCAGAGAATCTGACGGAAAATATATGCAATGGCAGCATGGAATACATAATAATCAGCCTCTTAAGAATTGCATAGACTAAGGTGAGCCATCCCTGCAACAGAATGGGAAGTGCATTTGGGTGCTTTCTGCATCCCAATGGCTCTCTTTTATTTATATAAGCAATATTTATATCGTCCTTCCAAGCAAATCTAGGCATACCTGTAACTTTTCCAAAAGTATTTGTAAAACATTAATCTTTAAGTTGTTTCCTAAATCCATAAGCAATTAAACTAGATGATTGTTTTTTATAAAAGGAAGAATTTCAGAATCACAACTGAAAAGGCTTTTCTTTTATTGATAAATTTTATAGTTATGCTACTCTTCCTCTGTTTGCATTTCTGACTCATTCAGTGCCTTTTCATACATTTCAAACCGCAAAGGAAGGAGAAGGTGAAAATCTGAAGAATCCATGCTTTTAAAGGAATATCTTCCAAAGATGGCTATTGCTCTTCATAGATTATTGTTTAGAATTAATAGAAGCAAACCTGTTTTAGAAGTCTTAATAGAGATAGTGACTTGACTTAAGACAGGTCACTTTGCGACCATTTGATGTTCCAGAGGATCTACTTATTACCAGCTTTGAAATTCCAACAGTCACAACCCCCATGGGTATGTGTGATGATACTTGGGGCACTCGGTAACTGGCGATCATGTTTTATGACAGTTTTGCCAAAAATTGGCATTTGCTTCTGAATTTTGGCAAAACTATACCCATAGCCAACTATTGGTTTGCTTAATGAATGTGGCATTCACTTAGTGACAGTGGTGATTCATTTAATGATTGCCACAATAAAGTCAAATCGGGTAGATCATATGACCAATCCATTTTATGAGTTACAACCATGATAGGCAGGCTCCATTATGTTTGGAACACAAGAACAATCTGTAAATGCACCCTGTAAATGGGAATTACAACATAAATGAGCTATTGTACAGCTTACATTTTTAATGTAAGAATTTTTAATGAGGTTACCAGATACAAAGATAAAAACCAATACAAACTAAGAAAATACAAACAGTAAAAAAATGTGAGAAAAAACCATTAAAAATATTAGTAAAGAAAAAAGATATATAAAGAAATGACTTCTTCATCAAGCCATTTCAATAACTTCATCAAACCACTTCAATAACTTATCACCTTCTCTGATAACTACTATAAATCATATCTACTTCCCATATCTCATCTCTTATCTATAAACAAAAATCTCAAAACATTCGGTCCCAATCAGCAAAAATCCATTAAGAATTACCAGAAACAACATACACATTTTAACTTTAAATAAACCAACTTTATATTCCTTCCCTTTGCTTTTAAGAATCTTTAATTCCTTTAAATAGTGTTCCAAAAGATGATTTCATTTTCTCTTTGTTGCTTCTCAGAAACTCCTTCATAAGTTTAACATGTCTCTTTTGTAAATCTAAAATAAAGTTAATCCAGGTCACTTTTCTGGTTTGTTATATATATATATTCCTTCTAATTAGCAAAACAAATGGTTTCATTTGTAAATTCAGTGTAACATCTTTGTCCATATCATTCTTGTAACTCTCATTTTTAAATCTACATTCAAAACATCTATCACCTCTTAAATCCATTTTTATGATAGCATCAATCTTTAAAGTAACGCGAGTTCATTTCTCCTAAATAACATTGGATTCTTCCAAAGTTAGAATACATTGATCCATTCTATACTAATGGGCCACTTCTCTTTTAGTTATAATCTTTCGGATTCTCTAATGTCCAACCTTTAAAGTCCCTTCTTATCCTTTTTTTAATGAACAGCATTTTCCATGGGAGGATACTTACATTAAATGTCAAAATGTTCATACTTCATAAAGGAAGCACAGAAACCCAGTGTCCTTTTGAGGGTGCTAAATCATGGCTTGGGTAAAGGTGGTGGTTCCTCCAGAGCTCTAAAATGAGCCAATGACCATTGTTTTACTATCTTCTAGATGCAGCACTTGTGGGCTCCATCTTCTCCCCTTGAGCAGAGAGAAATTCTGAGAGCCAGTCCATTTTTCAGCTCCTTGTCCCATCACTCATTGGCTCTGGTCTCAGTGTAACTTGCTGGGAAATTGATTTAAAATTGAGATTCAGATGGCAACTAGGAGAAAATTCCAAGCGTGGAGTATCTGTTATTTTTCAAGTGTGCCTTTGAATCAGTGTTGACTCCTGGCAACTGGACTAGTCCCTAAAGTTTTTTGGCAAAGTTTCACAATCAGTCTTATTTATTTATTTATTTGATTTTCATACCGCCCTTCTCCAACAGGACTCAGGGCAGTGAACAGCCAAGATAAAACAAAGCATACAAAAATTAACACCAATTAAAAGATATTAAATATTAAATAATTTTGGCAAAATCGTGTAATTTGCCATTGTTTCCTTTCAAGACCTGAGGGAAAATGATTGACTTAACGTCACCGATGGTTTAAGGTCACCCAGCTGTCTTTGTACCTATGACAGGCCTAGGATGATCTCCCAGTTTCTAGTCTCCTACCTTAACTATACCAAAGTGTCTCTCAGTAATTTAGTGATTTTGTACTATCTCTACTTGTAGAATCCAGACAAGCAGGAATTACATACTATTTTGAATTACCAAGGCTTTCACTGTTTTTTCAATCTTTGTATTGCTCTTTCTCCTAAAATTCAGGGTAGCATTTTACTTTTGCAAACACGGATTTGCAGAAGTCCCAATTTGCTACATATATGAGAAGCTTTCAATTTGTTTCCAACTTAAAGCTCAGTTCATTGTACCATGCTAGTTTGTGCAGTTTTCCCTTCTCCCTCCTAATGTACATAATTAATCACCATTAACTTCAAACTTTAATTACATATTAAACTTTGGTTGGTGTCACCAATGTTGCTAGGCTAAAATGGGGTTGTCTAATTTGTGACTAAATTTGCAAGTTCAAGCTGTTGAGCTAATAAACCATGGATCAGTTAACTATGATTGTAGTGTACAAACACAAGTTTTTCAGCCATTTCCAGTTAATGTGGAAGAGCAGGCAGTTCCTAGACATGGCAGTCTTCAATGGCCATGTAAGCTGCATGTAAGCTGCATAGAGGTACCACCTGTCTCACTTGCATCAGAATTTGTTAGTAAAAAAAATAACCAAATTTGAAATTTAAATTTGAAAGAAATGTGTCAATAAATATGGATCTTCTAGAATGTATTTATTTATTTATTTATTTAAACAATTTATATCACTATTGTTACTCTGGGCAGCAAACAAATTAAAACAAACAAACAAACAAACAAAAAAGAACAATGCAAATAATTTAAAAGAAATGTCAACCACAAACAATATATTGTATAACATGACAGACAGTAAAAAAAAATTACATTTTACAATCAATAAAAAACCCCCACAGCCATAAACAAATCAACCAGCAAGACTCACTTAACATCTTGACTCAAATGCCTAAGGGAGCATGGCTTTGTTTGAAGCAATTCTTCCGTATTAATGCATTAAATATGATACGTTCCAAATTATGGTAATTATGAAAGCAGAAGAAACTATTTTTCTAACACTCCTCTTGCACATGAATTGCTGTGCCATCTTACCTGAAAGAAGCCTTTCCTACAAGATGTTAATAAAGAAATATTACTTATAAATAAATTATTATGACCATTTAAGCTGATAACATCAACAAATTTTAAATCATTTATCATTAAATGATAAATCATTTATATCTGGTTAATATAAATCTTTAAGCCTTCCATTGATGGCCTGAACATGGAAAAGAGTAAGCAATTAAAAGCTGAATTTGTCCCTATTGTCATCTGACCAGCACAGGATGCCTTTGTCTGGTTCCTAAGTATAGTGCTTGGCCATGGACATAATATCCTTGTGTTGAAGCAAGTGAATTGGCTCCCAGTTAGCTACTGAACTTGAAGTAGCATGAGATCATGCAGATTCTTTTCATTACAGATTTGCAAAATTGCTAGGATTGTTAAATATTTTTTGTTGGTATAAATTGTAGATCATCATTCTGCAGTCACTGAGAATGGTCTTGTTCATAATATCTGCCCTTTGGAAACTTTTCTCACTTGATAAGCAAAGGGCAACTATTAGTATATTTAGAAATATACTAATTTGTCATTGTGACTGATACAGCTGAATTTTAATTTTTTTCTCCCATTCATTTTTAATGTATATCTTATATGGAGTGCTTTAACTTAACTGTTTTATTATTGTTCTTAAAAGTAATTGTAAACAACTTGGAAATGCAGTATACGTGGCAACATGTAAATGGTTTTAATGAATTTCTATCATGTTAAACTTGTAATATGGCCATTGGATTGGATACTCTTATTTGAACTATCCAATAATTCTGGCTTTCAAAAAAGTGTAAATATATTGTAACGTCTCCAACTTGCATCTTGTTACTTGTTGAAATTATATTGATTAATCTTTCTACTACTAAGATTTCTGAAAGTAAAAGATTTTTCTTGCAGATATAAACCACATTCAAATTAGTGATTTTCAAGACATGTTGAATATGAGCAATCTGATGTTGACTTTCTTGTAACTTACTCACTGGACCAATTTATTAACATCTATCCATTGATTTTTTAAATACATTTCATTAAACTTTTATAAAACACATAAAAACTAATATAGACTAATAAAGAACAGAATCAGTAGAGAAAGAAAGAACAAAGCAAAAGTGCAGGAAGAAAAATCAAAGAAAAATTTGGATGAAGAAGCTTTTGATTTTCTTTACAGCAAATATAAATGATATTACAGAATTATCTCTTACACTGATTACAAAAAACACTCGGTTTTTTTCTATTCAGTTTTTTTTCCTGATCATCAAAACTACAAATCCTAAGTGCATTTGTCCTGTAAGGGGTCAACCATAAATGTAGATACAAGTTTTTCTCTGACCAAATCAGTTAATTCGGTCATCTCTGCAGATTCAATCATCTTCACCAAACAATTCTCTGTTGCAGTAATGGTGAGCCTTTCCACTTTAAGCATATTGTCATACCGTATAAAAACTAAGTTCTCCAATTTTTTCTAGTTATTTGTCCATTAGTCCCAAAATCTCCGGTTTCAGTTGTACTTTAATCCTTAAAATCTTTTGAATTTATTCATGTATTTATACACAAAATTATTTTGATTTTTTAACCAGTCCATCAAACATGATAGAATGTAACTAACATTCTAGACAATTTCTCTCATGACAAGCACTAACAATATATTATTTTATAAAATTTCTCTTTAAGGCTACAACATAATGTAAATTTCAGTCTTTTCAACCACATATTTTACCATTAGTCCATTTGTATGTTATAACCAAAAGTTTAGCCCATTTTATCATACATTCTTTCACTTATTCTGTTTCCTATTTCAATAAAAGTTTATACATTTTAGTAATAACACACTCATCATTAGTGTATCATTCTATTTCAAATTCATTCTTACCTTATTCAAAATCATAACTTTTATCCACTTTAAACGTTTCTGTTAATTTTTCATAAGAAAACTATTGACAGGAATACCCTTCTGTTATCAAATCTCTTGTTTTTATTTTATAGTACTCTTGAAAAAATTCTAGTATATCTTGGTAGGTTAGCCATTTATTTTATTAATTTCTTGTCCATAAAATGCTTTTGTTGCTGAAAATCATAAAGATGTTTTCAGCATCTGTTGCTAATTAATCTCGGCTCTCCTTGTTTACCTTAAGCCTGGGGTATTCAGACATTCTTTTGTATTCCTGGACCTTGCAGTTCCTGGAATGAAATATATCACCAAGTACATTTGATGGGGAAGTTATGAATATGTCCTTCAAATCAGTTGTGACCTAACTCATTGTGACTTTCAAGAAGATGATTTAAAAGCTATTTTGGGACAAAATATGTGGAACATCCTCCCTCTGGAGATTAAAGTGGCCCCAACTCTGTTAGCCTTTCATAATGCCTTAACACTGACTATGCCCCCAGGCCTGGGGTGCTAAATGTATTAAATACCCTGTTTCCTGGATGTATTGCCAACTGGCCAAATATCTTCTTCCTATAGTATGTATATTTAATAAATCTGGAAGTTTTTAGGGTGTTTATTATTATTGTTTTTAAATGTTTTTAACATTTTTAATTGTAATACACACACACACAGTATATATATTTTAAGCCTCCCATGGTAATTGATTGTGAATGGGGAAGAAAGCAAGTTATCTGCTGGGGCCACAACAGTGGTGGGTTGCTACCGGTTCACCCTGGATTGGGCAAAGGTGTAGCGGCGGTGGTGGGAGGCTCCGCCCATCTGCCCGGATGTCTCTGCGCGTGCACAGAAGCGGTGCGCATACGTGCCCACAAGCAAACTGGTAGCGAACAAAATTGAAACCCACTACTAGGCCACAAGGATGAAACTATAATTATAGAAACTGAACTCTATCAGGGAGAAAGGAACTCTCCCTTTTTATACCCCTTAATTTGGGTTGACTGGATGGCTCAGGGAGAAAGGAACTAATGTAGATGAATATTCACAAAGAAGAAACTAGATGGAGTAAAGTGCTTGACAGATAATGAAGACTAAAGAAGAAGCTTCTGATATGTGGCAATATATTATTTGTGGAGCAATAGCATAAACATAACAATTTGCAAATTTAGGAATACCTCTGAATTTCAAAGATTTTAAAATATTTTAAAATATTCATATTTAATATTTCTTTTTAAAAAAATGTCTTGCTTTAAGGCAGGGGTGTCATACTGGTGGCCCATGGGCCGGATGCGTCACATGCAGGCCACACCTACCCCAGCTCTGCAAAGGAAAAAAAATGTTCTGATACGTCACATGACGGCAAGATGATGTGGCAAGTTTGATACTGTGCTTTAAGGAATGAAATTATATTGATACCCACAATTTAAAAGCCCAAACTGAGTACCAAGATGGAAATACATTAAATCAGAAAGAGAAAAAACTGAATGAGAAAAGAAGAGAACTAAACAAAAAATTATTTTTAGGAGTAGCCAACTGCCTAAATGTATTTATCCTACTGGCTAAGTAAAATGGAGAGATAATATTTGGATATCTGAGGATAATATTGCATGCCATTTCTCAAAAAAGGACTTTCACGCTAATGACTCTTCTTTAGTAAGTATTACTGTCATTATGCTGGGGATGAGGCTGTTTGGTGTGTTTTGTAGCTGGTAAGTATCCTTAAAAACAGCAACTTTGTTTTGCAATAGGAAAGTAATTGGTGTTTTCACTGGTTTGTCTTAATCTTTTGATAACCAAGCATCTCCTCTCACCTGCTATTAGTTTGTTTGTGTGTCTCTGTGTATATTAGAATATGCAGAAAAAGTTGCAGTTGTAAATTCTTGCTCAGAATTGTGTCAACACATCACCTTTGTCCATTTTAGTGATCTCAGCCCTTGTACATGGCTGAAATAGAAAGCTTTCATCTAGTGTGGTGTCTGTTTTGTATGTGTACAGCCTGAAGGTGGTTTCGAAACCACAGCAGACAGAAATGGAAACCAAGACATTAGTTAAAAATAACAGAATGGCAATCTGGTCTTAGCCTTTCCAAAAATGGGTTTTAATCAATACTGTAGTATAAATATAGAAGGCTGTTCAGTTTTTTTTTTAAATTGTAAGTCTAGCATGTGGTGATTTGTGATGTTTTTATTTTACTTTTTACTAAACTAATACTCAAACTAAAAATTTATTTACAATAAAAGAATTTTCTGACTCTCCACATCCCATCCCATCCCATCCCATCCCATCCCATCAGGCCAAGTGAGAAAAATAAATCCATTTGTTTTTAGATCTTGTATTACTAGAAGTTCAAAATCAGAGTCAAGCTTCTGCAGATTATCTATGTAGAAAAAAGGGACGACTTGAAATCTAATAGGCCCCCAACTTATTTCTTCACAAATAGATCTACTGCTGTTTTATTGTACACTTTACAATTATAAAGCTTGTACAGTAGCCCTCAACTTATGACTGTAATTAAGGTCATAAATTGTACTGGTCATTAAGAAGGTCAACCACATGACCGAACTTGATTTTATGAGCTTTTTGTGATGTTTAATCAATGTGGTCATTAAACAAAACCACTTCCCTCAATGGGTGTTTTTTGTCATAAAGTGGAAGTAAACACCAGTGTGTAGCACAAAACATAAAACACAGTTGCCTGACCACAGGACAGTGTAAACAGCCATGAATGCAGGCCCATTGCCAAGCACCCAAACAGATCACTTGACTGTAGGAAGGGATGTTTGGGCCATCGGAACTTTGAATCTGGGTCATAAGTATCACTGGGGAGGTCTGTGATAAATTTGACCAGTTGTTAAGTAAGTGGTTGCAAGTTGAGGACTACCTGTATGCTTAGATCTATTTTTTATAACGGTGCTCTACAGAGTACAATGGTGCTCTGCCCCAACTCCTAGAATTATCAGCAACAGGAAAAGCCCAGGTTGAGGAGACTGACTTATTTGTCAAAGTAACCGGTACCATTGTTTCCATTATCATGAAAGCTTAATGTTATGAACCTGTTTTATTAGACTCTAATCTTTAATAACAGTATTTGCAGGTGTTTAATCAGTTTGGATTGTAAGTGATTAGTCTTCTATTATTTTTCATCCAAATGGTATCCTCCTAGGATAAATTGGCAAAAGATAAGAATGGACTGGAAAGATCTATATTCTGATTGAATATAACTCAGAATAGATAGATGAAAATAGGTCTAAAAATGCATTCAATTTAGTACAGGTTTTCTGGAATCAGTTTTGGTAAAAAGTTGGTAGAAAATATGTTAAAGGCTTGGTTCTGATAGGATCAAGAGCAAAGGGCAAAGCTCTAATAAGAGCTTTTTTCAAAGTCATATATGAATAGTTTGTTGTTATTTGCTGAGTCATAGGTTTTGCAGACTAGGATACAGACTTACGGAGTTTAGGCATAAGACAACAAGAGTTTATAAAATGTATGGGCTGCCATGGATTAATCTGGAAAAAGCAAAATCTTCACAATGTAACCTAATGCCAGAATTTGAGCAGTTTAGTTTTTTCTGTTTTATAATGTGTCAAACAAAGCATCATTTTAGTACTTTGCATCCCTTCTTATATTAAAAATCTAGTTCTGTCTTCCTCAGCCTGATGCCCGACAAATGCATAGACCAATTCCCAGAATTTTCAGCAATGGCTATTCTGACTGGGAAATTATAGGAATTGAAGACTATAAACCAACTGGATGCCCAGGTTAGGTAAGGCTGATCTAGTTCTTCATGAGAATTTTAAGATGGTGAGGATACAGATAACCATTTTTATAGCATAGAAGGCAGAAACCTGCATCCTTATATGAAGATATGTTAAGAGATGAGTAGGATATCACTATTAAAAGTCACACAAGTGTCAAATTATGACTTTCTTATCTCCACTATAAATTTGACAATGAAAAAAAAATACGAAGATCTAACAATAAAAGTATGTAAGGTAGAAAACAGTATTAACTAACTTAGCCTATTGATGTAGAAAATGCATTATTCGATGATTTTATAACATCTTAGTTCATCATTCCATTTTTCAAAAGCAAAATTAACTTGGGGCTGGTTGTTAACAAAACCTTTTATGTTCCAATACAGAGATCTTTGCATCAATGTTTTGAGCTGGAATTCTTGTGCTAAGTATCAAAGCCAGATTCTTGATATACGCAATGCAAATAATACATACCTGGCCAATGTTTTTCAGGAGAAGTTGGGAATGAGCCTGGCTCAGAGCCACCCTTTCTTAAATTATTAGAATAACAGAGTTGGAAGGGTCCTTGCAGGTCATGTAGTCTAGCCCCTTGCTCAAGCAGGAGATCCTATACTATTTCTGACAACTGGCTGTCCAATCTCTTCTTGAAAGCCTTGAGTGATGAAGCACCTATAACTTCTGAAGGCAAGCTGTTTCATTGGTTATTCTCACTGCCAGAAAAGTTCTCTTTATCTCTAGGCTAAATCTCTCATTGATCAGTTTCCATCCATTGTTCCTTGTCTGACCTTCTGGTGCATTGGAAAATACATTGTCCCCCTCCTCTCCATGACAGCCCCTCAAATATTGGAGCGCTGCTATCATGTCACCCCTGGTCCTTCTTTCACTAGACTAGCCATGCCCAATTAATCTAACCGTTCTTCATGTTTAGCCCAGGGGTCTGCAACCTTAAACACTAAAAGAGCCATTTGGATCAGTTTCCCATAGAAAAGAAAACACCGGGAGCCACAAAACCATTCCTGTGCCTGACTATTTCTTGAGTGGCCACAAAACTAGCATATGTAGTTGAATTAAATGTTCTGTTTT
>JANHZT010001830.1:111285-123059 GCA_032468215.1 Stegonotus admiraltiensis | reverse complement strand
TTTTATTTGTTTAACATAATCCTTAATAATATTATGCAGGAAAAAGAACATATTACTTCAAAGCCAGCTGTTCATCCCTTGACATAGGGACCGGCGTTCTTAGGTACCCAGGGTTCCAGCTGCTGCTAGTAAACACCAGATCTTTATGAAATAAGACCATATCCATATATGATGGAAAGATGCACGGATGTGGTGTAACTGAGATCTTGTTGGGCAGCTATGGGAACATTTGCTCTCCTAGATTTCAGGTCTTGCTCAGTTATGATGTAAGATCAAGGAGGTGATAGCTTATACCTTTTGCAGTGATTGGAGTTCAATTTCTCCAATGCATCTAGATAGGGAAAGCATTTGGACTTTGGCATGGAATGTTGGCAACTCTTCCAGATTGTTTTGTTTCTGAATGTAACTCTTTGCCTTTTGTAAATAAACACTTTAAAAAAAACCCAAATAATGAAGTAAAAATATCAATATTCTATCATTTCCTCCATAATATCTAGCACTTTGATTCAACTTTCCAAATGTGCTAATAAAAGGATCCTTTTGAGACTATACTGCAATTCTGCTTTTATGTTTATAATGCCCTGCCCCAAAGAATCTGGAATACTTCACATCTGCTAATGAATGTACAATCTCTCTGTGTTCCTGTGGTTTCCTGTGCTAATGCACCTTAAATGGTAAATTATTCCTCACTAGTCTTTTGAATTTGGTGTATATAGAGTTAGTAATTTTGTACAGCTTACTTTTCCTACTGATCTCATCTATGAAAATGAATTTTTAGGAACATCCTGTGATGACTAAACCAACTGTTGATTCCCCAGCACCTCTTAGGACTCAGCAAAGATTGGATACAAAATTCTATATCTTTTCCACCTCATTATTTAAAATGTAAAGCAAGTTTGAAAGACTGCTATTGGGCTTGGAAAAAATGAAAGGGGTTGATTAAGCTGCTCTTTCCGCTGTTCAGTGCTTTCTAAAATATAAATTATGCAAAGGAGAAAAATGCTGACATTGACTCTTCTTGAGCATAGAGTTACTCAAAAGACTTCTTTTCACTATAAGAGTTTTCTGTGACTGTCAATCAAAAATATTAGTTCATTAGTCCTGCAGGTCCTAATTGATAACAACATAGCAGGAAGATATTAATCATAAAATTACACACAACTATTCACATGAAAAAACTCAGTGATTCATCTTATTTCTCTTCTAGACTTCATATATTCATATTCATAATCTTTGGAGCACTGGGACTCATCAAGCACTACTTTTCCAGAATTGGTTTCTTATCTAGTCTGAAAATCTAGGGAGTTGTATTTAAGAATCCTCCCATCTCATGAGGTTCTGGAATTGGGGTGAAACAACAGGCATTTTCCTACACCCATTCTCCATGGTCACTCCCACTCCCATATCCTGGGGACATGCTGGGTCCCTTCCTTCCTCAAATTCTTAAGTATTTTATTTCACTGTGTCTTTGATTCTATTGATTCTAGTTCATCATTATACTTAAGTCTTTTTTATTGTTGTATTTTACTTTTGCTTTCCTTTTTTTCTTTTTTCATTTCTGCTTTTTGTAACATGGCCCAGGTCTGCATGGATTGGAAGAGGCAACAAATACTGTATCTAGGACTAAACATACAGACTTTTTAAAATGTCATATCACAGATAATAGTGAATGATTAGAAAGTCAGTGAATCTTAGAATGTTTGTTTCACGTGCAGGAAAAAATAAACTGGAAGAACTGAATGTAGGATAAAATATTAAAGCTTAAGAATATATTTTAGTTCTGATTTACTGATCAATAGTAAACAAATTAATGTCATAATGAGCAATTTTAAGGATGTGAATACCATACCATTGTTCCTCTAATTGTTTCCATGTTGTAACCATGTTTTAACTTTTTGCTACTCCTATTACGTATTACAAGTTAAATTCAAGACTTTTGATAACAATGTCAACTTTTAATCTAGTTCATTTAAAATACATATACATTATGAATACTTCCTGTTAGAATATGAAATTGTGCCAATATGTGCCATTGTACAACTGGTTGTACATAAAAGCACCTTCAAAAACAAGGAAGAGAAAGGACGGTCTCATCAATAAGTGTCAAGAATTGATGACAAGAGTTTTATGTCTGCAACAAAAAGACCCAACCTCCCAAGGATGATGAAGAAAGGGAAGCAGAAATAGGACCAGACATTCTTTAGGAAGAAGTCATGTGGGCAATTAGCCAGTTGCCAAACAAGAAGGCCCAAGATATTGAACCATCCCTTCAGAATTGCTGAGGCCTGCACTATCCACATCCATCATAGCTTTGTGCCAGAAATTTGGGAAATGAACCCATGGCCACAGATTGGAAATGATCAGTATTCATCGATTGCCCAAAACCAGTGACTCTAAGGATTACTCTAATTACCACACAATTGCCCTTATCAGATATACTAGCCAGATTCACCTTAAGATCATACAACAATATCTGGCACTATAGAGTATCTGAGCATCAAAAGGGAATTACCTGAAGCTCAAACTGGTTTCAGTATCCATATTGCAAATCTATGCTGGAGCATGGAAAAATCTCAAGAATATCAAATGAACATCTACATCTGCTTTATTGACTAAAAGAAAGCCTTTGACTGTGTTGATCATGACAAGCTGTTGAGAGCCCTAGAAGACCTGGGGTACCATCACATATGTTCAAGTTGGTGCAGTTGCTGAACACAAATCAGGAACTAATTGTGTGAACATCATATGGACACTCTGACTGATTCAAGAAAGAAGGAGTGCTTCAAGGTTGCATTTTTTCACCTTTTTTATTCAACCTGTATGTCAAAATGATCATGATAAAGCTGGAACTTGAAGAATCAAAAATTGGAGTAAAGATTGGAGGAAGGAACATCAACAATCTTTAATATGCTAAATATAATAATATCTTCAGAAACCAAAGAAGGCCAGGAATATTTGATCAAAAAGATTAAAGAAGAAAGCAAGGACATTTTCTTATGCTCTTCCTGAACATAAAAAAGACTAAACTCATGACCACTATAAAACTAGAAATGTGTAAATAACAATTGACAGTGAAAAGATTGAATGTATGCAAGAATTCACTTTCCTAGGATCACTGATTGATCAAAGTAGGGAATGAAATAAAGTATATAATTGCATTGTGTCGCCCAACATTGATGAATATAAATTGAGTATGGAAAAGCAAGGACATCAGGCTGGCAAATAAATGCAGATTAATATGCACTGTTGTGTGCTCCATAACTACTTATTGTTGCAAAAGTTGGACCATGGAAAAACTAGACAGGAGGAAATTTGACTCAGTCAAGCTATAATGTTTGGGAAGTTCCTGTACATTCCTTGGACAGAAAGGTGACAAACAAGCAAGCACAGGAGTGTATAAAATCAGACATTTCACTGGAAGGCAAAATCACAAAATTCTATCTTACTTATTTTTGCCATGACACAATTCACTGGAAAAGGCAGTTATGCTCAGAATGGTCAGTGGTAAAAGAAAAGAAGCTGCCAAAAACACGGCTAGACACCATCAAAACTGATACCAGAGCCTAAAACAATTGAAAGAAACCATACAAGATCTGAAAATGTGCAGAGAGATGGTCCATAAATTTGCCAAGAATCAGAAAACGATTTAACAGAAAGAATCGGTACAACTAGTTTTACAGAACTATTGTATATGTGTTCGATGTAGCAAATATTGTTTTGAATGTACTTATGGTTGAAATAAGACATGACATGTCTGAAGGAAAGCTGTGAATACATTAGTTTCCCCTTTTGCTTTTACTAAGATACAGAAGTCTACTGGAAGGATTAAATGCCACTGATGTAAACTCTGATTTTGTGGAATATGTTTGCAACTGCAACTTTATTCAAAATGTTGGAACTAGTTAAAAAGAGAGAGAGTAGATGAATCATTCTAAACTTAGTGGCAGGAATAATTCATGTGAATGTCAAGAAAGACAATAAAAATAAAAAAACTTGAACTCATAGGGATATAAGGGATATATTTGTTGTGTCTATTCTCTCACCCTGAAATGTGATTTAAAGTACAATTGGGAAAGTTTACCTAATGCTGTTGAGAAGGATGAGATGGCAGCAGATGTAATACATGCTCTTTAGCTGCCAGTTATAAGAAATACCATTATGTTGCCTTTGAGGAGTAAGGTATTTTGAGTTGATGAAGTGCAGAAATAGGAGAAAAGGAAAGGATTAAGTTTTTTCACAAATATAAACAAGAGGTAACACATAGATCACACATCACACATAGTTCACTGAGAGCTAAAATGTTTCAGTTCCTTAACGTCATTGATTTATTCTCAGTGCAGATATGCAAGATTAGTGAGAGCATTGCTCCTCTCTGTGACTATTAATGACCCTAATACTTAGGAGCTGTAAGAATGAACAAACCGAAAAAATACTGGTATTCACTATGTCTACTAGAAATTATATTTCAACATGTTGGTATGAATGAACTCAATTGAAAAATATTAAGTTTGAGGTTATAGGTGGTTACTTGATGATGAATCATTGAGGATTAAGCCTTATCCATGGATTGACCCATGGAAGGGAGTAGTATGATTTCAAGCAAATGCAAGCATGACCTGTGCATTCATTTTCATATGAATTGCATGCATAAAAGATTATGCTTTATTTTACTCTTAACATGTTTAATTATTGAGCATACATATGTTTTCTTTATAGTATTTATTAATTCCAACATGGATGCAAGCAAGAAAGCAGACCCTCCAGTCTTAGTGGAAACAATACAGCAGAAGGCAAATCCTGATCGCCACCCTATCCCATCCATTTATGTACCAGAACAAGGTGGTTACAAGGAAAAATTTGTGAATGCAGTGGAAGACAAATACAAATGTGAAAAATGTCATCTCATTTTGTGCAATCCGAGGCAGACAGAATGTGGACATCGCTATTGTGAAACCTGCATGAGTTCTCTGTTCAGGTTAGTCATTCTTTTTATATATGAACTAGACTAAAAAAAAAAAAGAAATTTAGGATTTTAAACCTGTATCTCAATTCTTTCTTCCAACTGACACATTAAATAATAATACTGTATGCATTAGGTACTTGCAGAAACTCTTAGACACAATTCGGAGTAAACATAGGTTAGGTTTGTATTGAGTGATCCATTACTCATATGAATTTAATATAATTAATTAATTAATTAATAAGGTCACCATTTTTAACCCAGAAAAAGATGAGTAGATCTTTCCCTCTAATGCAGAGATTCTCAATCATGGCAACTTTTAAGATGTATGGATTTAATTCTCAGAATTTTCCATAACTAGCTGGAGAATTCCGGATGTAGAAGTCCACATATTTTATATTTGCCAAGGATGAGAAACATTGTTCTAATGTTATGCTACACTTCAAAACATTTCTAATTCCTGTTGCTTCCAGAGCACCTTAGAAAAAGCATATGTGTTATTATAAATAGAAGCCGCTGCTCTTCCATGAATTAGGAGATTATTAGGATTGCATTGACCATTCTGATTATTTGTATCTATAATACAATATTCAAAGAGTGTTATCTGCAAAAGAACATTTGAGCTCTTCCCCCCCCCAACACCCCACCACCAAAAGTAGGATAGCAATGAAGTATCCAGGAAATAATTTAATTTTAAATTGCATGTATGTGATTGTTGATACAAAACTTACAGGAATTTGAAATAATGCAATAAGACTGCAAAATTCAGTCTTCAGCAATTATAGATATTTCATCTATAATTGTTGAATGGACAGAAAACAGCAGTGTGACTTTTACAGATGTGTAGAAAAAAAGAAATTGAAGGCTTTTACAGTAGCTCTGGTTGAATTATTGTTCTTGGTAGTTCCTAATTACAATTTTCTGCCATTAGGTTCACTGCACAGATTTTAGATACTTTGTCCTCCTTGATCCATCCTTAAATATGCAGATATCAGAAATGTATCTTCCTGATTTTCCCGATAAAAGTGATTGTGTATTAACAACTTTCTAGCTGATCGTTTTCTGATATAAAATGTTTAGCGTTGGTGTATTACCAAAATATTTTCTGTCAGGAAATAATAAATAAATGTAAATTTAATTATATAAAATCTGAAAATAACAAAAGGCATTTTAGTACCTAGCATTCTCCTGCACTGTTGCTTTACATGCAGTCGCCTTCCTGAACAATGGTTTTCAAAATACTATTTTCGATGATTGTATTTTTTTTTCTTTTGTAACTATTAAAATAAATGAAAGATGTGTCATAACAATGATTTTCAGAATAGTTTTTTTCTTCTGTGTCTGGCGTACATGTTAGCATTCAGTGATGAAGCTGTGAAGCTTTAGTACTTCTTTGGGTCATTTGAGGATACAAATACAAGAGCTACCGATGATTTCTCAGTGACGATTACTGCTCAGTAATCTCTATGACATAGCAGTTCAAGAGAACAAACAAGCCGCTCGAGTAGATTCAGCACGGACTAGAAAACGATGAGACCTTTCTGCTATTTGGTCTGCTGCAGAATGTAGTTTGTAGCATTGTGCTTCTACCGGAGGAACAAACAATAAAGAAAAAAAAATACAGCCAGTGCAGAGCTGTTGCTTTTTAAAAATAAGGTTTCAAATGGACTAAAAATGGTCAAGAACCGTAAAGATGGTAGCTGTATTTCAAATGCTGGACAAACAATTCAGTGTAGCATTGTAACAATTATTGCTTTGTTTTAAACAAATGCCATGGCAAAACCTTGGTTGTCCACACACTATGCAAGAATTTTAAAAATGGACATGACAATCATAAAAAAATCTATGTAGCAGAAGCCAAACTAGATTACTTCTTCTAATCTCTTCTGCTGATACCTATCACCTCAGCTTAATTCTCTTTCTTTCCAGACCAATGGCATGTTTTTCAGCTAAAAATGCTGCTCTACATTTTTATTTTCCAAGAATAAAATAGGCCTCTCTGGGTCTCAAAGATATTGCTGCAAATACAGATTGTATTTGAGATTGATGTTTTGCTTCCTATTTATTTACTTTTAAATAAAGAATGTAGAAAATTGATGGAACAGATTCCCTGGCAGAAGATGCCAACAAAGGTATACTTAATCCTATGGGCTTCCATAAGGGTCAGAAACAGAACCCCTGATTTATGTCTTGGCACACAAGAACAATGAAGCAGTTGTGTTTATAAAAATGTATCCTGAATTGCATAAATCAAAATTTACATTAACAATAATATTGCTCCAGTCTAGTCTTTCTTGGCTTTGTGTCTGTCTCCTTGGTCTCTCTGTCAACATTCATCTGAATGTCATTAATATTAATGCACTCATCTCTACATCATTTCTTTCATTTTCTGATTTCTCTCTCTCTCTCTCTCTGTCGGTAATTATATCTCTATAAAAATTTATAATCTAAAATCAAGGGTTTTTTTTCTCTTCTAGTTCCACAAGTCCAAAATGTACAGCATGTCAAGAAACAATAGTGAAAGATAAGGTATAATTTTCCCCCATAATTTTGCAATTTTACGTTGCTGCTGTTACCATTATTAGTGTAACAATACTTTGGTTTGGTTATATTTTGAAAATCCATTTAACAATATAGCTCGAATTAGAAAAGGGTTTTGTGCTATGTAAATGAATCTCTGCATTTCTTAACTGCAGAGTTTTTATGAATGCAGTTCTTGAATGAACAGATCTTTTTGATTTTTTTCTGGCTTTCCCTAAAGTTCCACCCATTCAGTGGGCTGGAAATAGTAGTTGCTATTTTATTTTTATAATGGTGTACATAAATAAATAATAACAAGGTTGGCTACAGACTTCTTTTTGAACAAAGACAGGTGGTCTTCGACTTATCATAATTGAGCCCATAATTTTGGTTGTTAAGTCATGATGGACATAACGTGGGTCCCCTTGTGACCGCATCCAACCTTTTCTGTGGTGGGCATTAAGCAAACCCATTGTTCACAATGGGGTGCTTTTTTTTTTTTTTTTGCCTGAAGCTGGAAGTAAGTACCAGTTTCCAGGGGAGGAAAAACTGAGTAAATCATTGTCATGTGACCATGAAATGCAGCAAATGGCCATAAAGGCAGGCTGGTTGCTGGGCGCCAATAATGCAGTAACATGACCGGGGGTGGGGAGAAATTGGAACTTCAAATCCAGGTCATAAGTCCCTTTTTTTGAGATCTTTTATAACATTGAATGGTGCTCAGTTGTCTACAACTACATATACAAACATTTCCTCTGACAATGCCCATTAAGAGAAGCTGTTCTTTATAAATACACACACATGCAGATAGCCAAAGATAAATGTGCAATTTCCAGAGGCAGCAGGGAGACAACATTTAACACTAGGGAGTCCAAAAATAGATATATGTTTGCTTTTTCATAAGGAAGCTGCTTTGCATTATGAGAATATATATATGGCATGCACACATGACTGGGGAAATACTGAAAAATTAAAAATACGGAAGCATACAGTCCAGTATCCTTGCTCATTTGGTGCCTTTAGTTGTACTGTGTATATACTCCACAGAACCTGAAGTCTTGGGAATCCTGGCATTTGCACCCTTAACATATTTAGAGAATAGATTGGGGTGGCTGCAGTTCAGTTTGCTCTTTGCAATATTAGCCAACCAAATACTATCAGAAAACTCACTGACAGACACAAAGAAAGGTATTATATATTTCCTGTGATACCCCCCAGCTGATATTCAGAAGGTGATTGGGAGTCCCATTGAGCAGACATGACCAATTGCATTTTGCACTAGTAAAAATGTGTGTTTTTTGTTTTAAAGAAGAGTTAAAATCAGATTCTGGCAATTGAAAGTTAATACCATTTAGCTCATGTTTCTTTACTGAAAAAAAAAACCCAAGTCCAAATGTTCTACTACTGTATAACAAAATAATAGGGTGCTTTAGAGGTTGTAGTACTACTTTAGTGCCTGAACTGTTCTTCTATGATATTAATTCTGATTTTACCTGCTAGAGCTCTTCCTTTATATACTTTTTTTATCTGGACTTCAAATTGAGCTGGTTGTGTAGCATTTATCATATAGAACTTTGCTTAGTGCACAGTCTTGTTATCTTATTCATTTCTCTGCTCCTTAGTCACTTGTGACAGATCCTTATTACTCTTTATAGATGTTTTTATTGCCTCATAAAATCTACTTTAAAACCAGTAAGCATTGACATAAGGTCTGCTTTTCTATAGATAGTATAAACTCACCTTATAAATTTTGTGTCCATATGTGTTCCAATAAGAAGAGGATAGACAGTTCTGGGAAATGCACTTTGCTTCAGCTGTATAAGTGACAGCTATGAACATAGAGAACTATTGGAACGATTCAAAATCAGTTTACAGCTATATAAATAATGCATGGCAGGGGTCCCCAACCCCCAGGCCGTGGCCCACTACCGGGCAGTGGCCTGTTGGGAACTGGGCTGCATGATTGGTTGGCCAGCACACATGTGTATACATAGCTCTACTTGCATGATCAGTGGGCTGGTGCACATGCACGCAGCTTGACTTGCAAAAGTGGTAAGCCAGTTCCCTTCTCCCCACCCCCCGCCAGGCCACCAAGCCTTAAAGGTTGGGGACCGCTGGTGTATGATTTGGCAGTTAATCCTTGTGTGAACACAAAAAGACTAGAGTTGAAAAACCCGACTCCTTGATGGGTCATAAGCAGGTAGGAGAGAAGAGGTAGTATTTCCAATTTTTATTGAATTATGGTTCTCTACTATAGTTGATATTAATAAAAGTTGGAAGTACACAGAAAGTCCTAAAGGTTACTGAAAATTACCTTCGACTGCAAATTTTTTTTGTTTAAAGACAAATCTGTACCAACCAATCTTTAATGTGGAAAAAATGTAATTGCAATTTTCTATGGCTAAAATGGAATATTTGTTCATTTTCTCACCTTTTGGACTGAGTCAAAAATTATAGCTCAACATTTTTTATTTAACTTATTTATTTATCATATTTAGGAACTGCCCATCTTCCTCCTTTTATTACAAAATGAAGAACTATTCTTATGTATAATTTTCTAGATACTGCTAATAAAAAAATGATCAGAGCAAATACCATGTACTCTATAGTGCAATGTGATCTATATGAGTCTTTTTTCAAACTAATTCAGACTTTACACAATACATCTTGCTGTGCAAAGAAAAGCGAAGAAGTTCTTGTATTGTCAGTTTGTAGCAGTATAGCAATTGCCTTCAAAATTTCTTACTCTTAAAAATGTTCTAAAATAGTTTGTCAAATTTCATGTGAATTTATGTTTATATATTTTAATTCTCTAAGAGAAGTTTATTTATCAGAATGTAGTTATTTGCATCAAGCGGTCAGTGCCAAAGTGATAAACTTTTAGATCATCACTAAAATTATAACTCTATTAAATGTCTGTTAATTCTAGATATTTAAAGATAATTGCTGCCGAAGGGAGCTTCTAGCCCTTCAGATATTCTGCAGAAATGAAAACAAAGGTTGTCGAGATCAATTGACCTTGGGACAGTTGCTGGTAAGTAGCTGAAAACCTTCCAATGTGTTTTTGTCTCTCCCTCTCCTTTGATCATTGAATGGTGATTATATGATTTGTGTTGTTAATTGAACCTAAGTTACACATTGTTTTAACAAAACCCCCACATCAAAGCTGTAATGTATGAAGTAAGTTAAGTCTCTAGACCAGGGGTGTCAAACTAGCAACAGATTAAGTGAATCTGTCTCCCCCATTGACTTTGCTTGTCAGGCGGTTGCAAAAGATGAATACATGACCATGGAACATTGCAACTGTCATAAATATGAGTCAGCTGTCAAGCATCTGAATTCTTATCATATGACTGTGGGGATGCTGCAATGGTTGTGTGAAAAATGGTCATAAATCAGTTTTTTCAGTGCTGTTGTAACTTGGATCACTAAATGAACTGTTGTAAGTCAGGGACTATCTTTATCCTATTTTAGCACTGCTACTGCAAGAAGATTCAGATGTTTCAAATTTCTGGGTGGCAATCTCAAATTTATTGGCAACCAGGCTTTTGTGTTTTTTTCTCAGCTCTTAATATAATATTAACATATATTTTATGCCCAAGGAAAAACAAGGCGGAAGAATATTTTGAATTTCTTGGAATCACTAAATAAAGTTAACAAGATACATTATCTTTAAATTGATAAATAAACTAAATGTATTACCTTTCGTGTATTGGTAACCTCGTATTTGTTGGTTTCAGACACATCTAAGAAATGACTGTCTCTTTGAAGAACTTCCATGTCCTCGTACTGATTGTAAAGAAAAAATACTGAGAAAAGATTTACCAGATCATATAGAAAAAAACTGTAACTATCGGGAAACAACATGTAAATACTGTAAAAGCCAAGTACCAATCATTATGATACAAGTAAGTATGCCTTCTTAGAGGGCAAAACAACTTTTCAGGAAACTATCTATGGTGAACAAGGTCTTTTGAAGAATCTGGGAGCCTTTAAGACAGACAGCTCATTCAATGCCATATGCACTCTCTTAATATAATAGCAATGCACATTTTCTCCATTGTTTCTGATTCATTACAATTAGCAGCCTTGTAAATGGGATTGAATGGAAAAAGTCCAAAAGGCTGAAGTCTCCTAAAGTCACTTTTATTGCCTTGATTGAAAAGTGGAGGAATATTTTTGATATGATTATCTCAAATAGATAACCATGATTTAGCCAATAGCACTTAGACTTATATACCGCTTCACAGTGCTTTACAGCCCTCTCTAAGTGGTTTACAGAGTCAGCCTATTG
>JANHZT010001829.1:86488-99647 GCA_032468215.1 Stegonotus admiraltiensis | reverse complement strand
AACCCCCGGTAGGCCAACCATGGATAAATCCAAGAAAAAAAAAGTTTCAGAAGAAAACAGAATGTTTAATTCAACTATATATGCTAGTTTTGTGGCCACTCAAGAAATAGTCAGGCACGGGAAGGGTTTTGTGGCTCCTGGTGTTTTATTTTCTTTGGGAAACGGGTCCAAATGGCTCTTTGAGTGTTTAAGGTTGCAGACCCCAGGCCTAGGTGGTTTATTTTTTGTTTGTTTGTTGTTTGCTTGTTTGGGATTTTTTTTAAGAACCAATCCCCCTTACCAGAGGGAGCCCCCTTGTGGAGTACTGTGAATTTGTTACCATGGCAACTCCACTGTGTTGTACAGTAAAGCCATTTTAAGGCACAACAGGCTGTATCTTAACAGAACATGAATCCAAAATGCACACTATCCCTGTCAAAAGTGCTGTGATTTGACACTACAGATATCATTCATTCCTTTTCATTTCAGTAGCCCAGGGGTTCCAGAGTTATGCTGGAACACACACATACACACGCACCCGTAGGTGTGTGTAGATACTAAGGGGTATCTTACCCCCACAGTATTTGTTTCCAGAGAGTAAGTCATCTGTATACCGTGTACCAGGTTTGGTTGAAATTGCTCAAGGCATTCCAGAGTTATGCTGGAACATACATACATACATCCTTTATATACATATACATATACATATACATATACATATACATATACATATACATATACATATACATATGATTATTATTATATTTGTACAAGACTCCCCAGCTTTGCTCAAACTATTACTGATTACAAGATATTTGAATAAGCCACTCTTCATTTTTGAAGCTTCCCCACCTCTTCTTTGTTCCCTTGTGGGGTACAGTTAAGAGGGAAAGGGGTCAACGACTACCATGTTTTTCACACTATAAGACCCTCTGGACCAAAAGATTTTAATTTTAATAATATTTATTATTAAAATTTTAATAATAATAAATAAATAAATAAATAAATAAATAATAAAAGACACAGCTAGCTTTTGAGGAGGAAAACAAGGGAAAAAAATCTGCCTCTGCCTCCCAGCAATTTGCCTCCTTGCAGTAAACAGCAAACAGCCTGGTCAGCTTCAGCACAGCCTGATTTAGCATGAGCAGCTGATTGGCGGCTGAATCAGCATCCCTGAGTACCGCCAATCAGCTGTTCCAAGTTGCAGGGATGGCTGCCACCCATCACCACCGTTGCTGCCCATAGCTGCCACAGCCTATCCCCGCCTCCACATGCCCCATTTTCTGCCTCCGCATACCCCATTTTTGGCCTCTGCGCATCCCATTTCCTGCCTCCGCACATCCCATTTTCAGCCCATTCCAGGTGGCAGGAATCACTGCCGCCTATAGCTACCACAGCCCATCCCTGCTGCCTGGAACAGGCCAAAAATGGGATGCATGGAGGCCAAAAATGGGGCGCACAGAGGTGGCAATAGGCAGCGGCAATGGAGCTGATGGACAGCGGCAATCCCTGCAGCCTGAAACACTGATTGCCAGTATTTCAGGAGACCGATCCAACCGCCAATCAGCTGCTCATGCTAAATCAGGCTGTGCTGAAGCTGACCAGGCTGTTTGCTGTTTATTACATGGAGGCAAATTGCTGTGAGGCAGAGGTCGAAGGGTGGGGGCTGGCAGGTGGGCAGGACTTCGGCAATATTCGTTCTATAAGATGCACAGACATTTCCATCCACTTTTGGGGGGAAGTGCATCTTATAGACCGAAAAATGCGGTACTTTTTTCTTTTTTAAAAAATCATTTTTTTTATATCTCAATTTTGTTAAACTTGTTTTGTTCATCTATTTTTATACACATCAACAGGATAGAAATTTCAATAACTGAAATCTTAATTTATCTTAAGACCAAACTTTTGTTACATAACCAGTGGTGGGTTGCTACCGGTTCTGCCCAGTTCGGGAGAGCCGATAGCAGTGATGGTGAGGTGAGAGCAAACCAGTTCCCTCCGACCATCAGCTGGGTCCTCCTGCCCGCCCCTGCGCTATACCTACCTATATTCGTTTGTTTTTAGCCCAGCTGATAGGCGTGGCAGAGTGTATTGGCGCAGCAGAGCGTAGTCATGCCTCAGCTGTTGTGAAATGCAATGTGCTTGCACAAACCAAATTGTGCACAAAGCACATGCGCAAAGCAAACCAGTGGTAACACCAGTTGAAACCCACCACTATACATAACCAATACTTTAATGAATATTCTTCCTTCATTTCCTCATTTCTAATGTTATGTTTAACATTAGTCAAATAATCTTAATACTTGTAATATTAATATCCTAATCTATACTAATATTGATAGAATATTCACTTTTTCTTTTCCCTTCCATCTATAATAGAATATTAAGATTTATTACATAAATATCATTGTATTGAAATAACATACAGTATCAAGATTTATACTAACACGGTAAAAAGGGGGAAAGTTCTAGCATAGCTTAAGAAGCAAGACCTATGAATCAACAAGACAGACTTAAGCGCAAATCTGTTGCTATAAGACATTAGAAGCTCTTAAGGAAATCATCTTCTGCTCTTAAAGCATGGTGAACAGTACTAACACTGACTTTTCTTTCAGGCTGTTCTAAGGAGATTGAGATAATGTGTTTGAAGCAGTGGGATCCCTTTCAAGTACCATACACATCTTAAATATTTGATTTCTTTTTTTCTATGTTCACATCAGTGTATCTATGGTTTGGTTCACATGAAACATTAATCTGTAATGTGGTTTGATTTATTTTGATTTAGCATGATTCATTAATCTGCTGTAGTTTATAAATTAAGGCTTCTTTCTTGGAATGGATTACAACGTCATAAAACCATATTATGAGAGTATCATCTCACTCAACCATTGTTGGTATTGTTCCTGGTATTTTAATTCTGAGTATGTTTTTTGTTCTCCTAATTTGAAGTTTCCATCAAAATCATGAAATGTTCAATGGGAGTTTATGACATAAGATCCATCTCTTAAGAACTTGCACGTAACACCACAAGTGCAAAAGCAATGAAGTTTGTATTGTGATTCACATTTTGTCATTTGCAATCTTGTCCCACCATATATACCTGATTTTTTTTCTTCATATATTGTTTAGGCTGCCATCATTTAGATAAATATGTGTTTGACAATATGTGTCACTTTTTCATCGAACTTATCATATTACCTTAGAATATTAGCCATTTTAATATGGTATTCTGAAGTCAACACAGTTTCAGCCTCTTGTTTTATTTGGTATGCTAATATTTTTCTTCATTTCTGTTTGAATTCCTACAATTATTTTCCTATAAATTTTTTAAGTCTTTTTGGATTGTTAAGCACTTCTGGCTCAATTCCAAAATGCTCTGGAGCACAACCGGTATGCAATTGTTTAAAGCAGTTATGTTTTTCCTAGAACTATAACAATGTGAACTTTAAAGAAGCATCAGAGAAGTTCTCCAAAACACCTTTGTGCAACCCAATCCAAAACATTGCATAGCCCAATTATCTATACTGGCAGAAAAAGATTTTATTTATTTCTTTTATGACCTGGATACCTTTTATAATATTATTTCATAATTTTTAATTGTTCCCTATGGACCACTAGTTGTATTTTAATAGTTTATTATATCTGCCCTCATAAATTAGTTGGAGGTTGAGTATATGATCCATTTAGTTATGACATTTACATGTAACTTCTAAACTAAATATTGCTTTTTATTCTTCTGTTCTCCCATATCTACTGTGATGTCAAGTGGAAAGTTTTCATCTTGCTCAGATTCTCATTCATCATCCAGTGAGACTCTAGTGACATTTTTTATCATCCAATGATATTAAATCTAATGAAATTTCATTGAAGTATTTTAGTGGCTGAATTGTAATATATTTTTTAATTGTAAGCCACCCAGCGTCATTAACTGAGATGGGAAGCTCTAGTAATTGAATAAATGAATAATAAATAAATTTGGAAAATTTAAAGGATGAAAATCTCCAGAAAATGTGTGTGTGTGTGTATAGCTTTGATATATATAACTATATATTGTTGTTGTTAGATGCGAAGTAGTGTCCGACCCATCATGATACATCTATCTATCTATCTATCTATCTATCTATCTATCTATCTATCTATCTATCTATCAATATAGCTTTGACACGTTCATATCACCAAGTGTCTGCTTCTGTTTTCTCCTGATTCATTCTGGCACCTTGCCTGTAATTTAGTGTTTTAACAAAAAATAATTAAAAGTAACTTCTCAAGTGTTTTCTTTCTTATCTTTTCCACTGGCAAAAGACAAGAGAATATATAGAATCCTGATTAGTTTGATAAAATTCTATTGAACTAGCATTGTCACAATTATAGTTCCAGTTCAATCTACCTCACTGGCTATTATTGTTGAGATAAAATTAGGGGAGACTTCATGTAAACTATGTTCAGAAGACAGATGCCAATGGTGACAACAGTACTTATAATGACAATAATAATAATGTAATGTATATCTCTCCGGTAGCTCTTTGCATGTAGTTATTGTTCCACAATTAGTTTCTGAATCTACTTTCTTCCTTCTTGAGTTCTGAAATATCTGTATTGGCAACATTTGGCCTATATAAATTGGATTTTATGGTTTAACTGGAAATTAAGATAGTACTATAAACTCTTTCACAAGATAATCCCTGTGTATCTAAAAAGCAGAAGCATCTTTCAACTGTCTTTCTCAAACATATTATCATGCACTAAAAAGACAGGCTGCCATTTATGCAGAGCAGATGTGACTTAATAGTCAAACAACTGATATTAAATGAGCAAAATGTGACTGGTCCATTTTTGAGCATCCAAACCCTATCCAAACCCTATCCAATACTATCATTTTACAAAAAGAGTACATTTTCTAGGAGCACAATTACATGCTCCTTCAAATTGAGAAGAACTTTGATCCTATGAAATACTTTGCATTCGATTAAGACTGCATTTTTCATCAATTGGCTTATGTGACTAATGTTGTTCAGCCGCTAAGTCGTGTCCAACTCTTTGTGACCCCATGTCCACAGCACACCAAGCCCCCCACCCCCATCTATCCTCCACTGTCTCCCTGAGTCTGCCCAAACTCATGCCCATTGCATAGAGGACAGTTTCTAACCATCTCATCCTCTGCCGGCCTCTTTCCTTTTGCCTTCAATAATGTAGTTGACTAATGACACTACACTAGTATGTCTGGTAGATAACAAGTGAACAAGTTACACAGAAAATACTTCCAAATATCATTGGATGTACAAACTAGAAATTAGATTATATTCAAACTAGATTAGCCTAAATTTTTGATGTAACCTAAATAGAATATATTGTCTTAATCACTTCTTTAAAAGCAGTGTCACTTCCTTATTATAATGAGAATTATATCACATCTTGAATCTTTGTACAAGCAAAGACAATCCAGGAACCCACATACACCCTAGCGCATTGAAATATTCTATTGAATACTGAATTTAGAGCTTTGCTGTCACAACAGGACTTACTTTTAACTATAAATATTTTTTAAAAAAGAATTCTTTCTCAGGTTTAGTTCTTTTGAAAATAGGAAATATAGTTCAATCAGGTCTGTACTTACTGGCTGAAATTCTGTTTTTTACACAACTTCAATTCTTACATGGGAATACCAGGGATTGAATTTGGGATGCTTTGCATACAAAGCCCATGGTCTACTATTAAGATTATAGTTTATATTTTATACACCCAAAAGATTAAGGCTTGTGTCTTTCATCCAAAGGCCATATAAACCTAAATGTATTACTATTACAATGTTTTCTTCCAATGCAGGTATTAGTTACAGGATGCTATCTGTGCTCAGTGTCTCTCCATCCTTGAAGTTTGTCTGCAAGAAAAACTATCAGTATCTGCCTTTTGGCTGGAATCCAGTGTCTGATCATTATCTGTGTGTTTTGATTCACACAAAAAAGAACGTAGGGATCCATGTTGTGTAGGACTCAAAATAGCAAGAATGCAAGCTGCTGAGATGGCTGCATTGTAGAAATGGAGCCCAAATAGAATAGAGAGAAGGGGGGGGGAAAGATAAATATTTAGTTTGTGATTGTTTTTTTTCTGAGATTAATACACTTCATTACCGACAGTCTAACATTCACATGTTGTAAATGAATTATGTAACAATTTAATATATTAGTACCAATTTACACAAAAACCTAGGAAATCTTGATGTTTTGGTAGTGTACAGTTGTCTTGTTCTCTCAGCAACTTGGTGAGCATGATCAAAACATACAGATCAAGCATTTGTAAAGTGATGACAGTTTATTTCAATTATTTATGACAATTTATCATAATGTACAGTAATGGTACTTGTTGCATAGTGAAGTCTCTGTAATAAGAACCCTCAGTAGAGCATTCTTCCTACTGCTTCTCTTACATTAGACATAACTGTTAATATTTTATGACTTCTTACTGTAAAAGGAGTACATACTGCTACATTTTTATATATAAGGTTATGAATTTATACATTCACTCACACGTGTAACTGCCAGGAATACAAGCAATTCAATAAACTTTAAATTTCTGGTTCCAAATAGACAAGTTCTACATATCAATTGTTCTTTTCAAGCACCCCAATACCAAGTGCTGACTTCTATACTCTCAAGTAATTATATTTACTCAACTAGTCATATTTAGAAGAGAGGTACAAGTATTTACATGCTTGGATATAATGCTATAATCCCTATTCTCACCATTTGTTTCTGTCTCCAAGGAGACTGAATTTTTGATGGACAGTAAATTAACTATATATATTGGCATTAGGGAAAGACAGATACATAACTAAGTTTCTGGTGTTACATTTTTAAAGGGATTCAGGTAAATTGAAACACATTTGAGAAGGATAACAAGGATAATCCGGGGAGTAGCGAAAAAGGACTGAAGAAACTGAAATGATTAGCCTTGAGAAGTATTGGGGAGGTGAGGGGTGGAAAAGGGGTAGAAAGAAGGGGCGAGTGCACTCCTCAAATACTTGTATCACAGAGGTAAGTCAAGACTTGTTCTCTATGGTTCCAAAGTGCAGGGCATAAGCATTTAAGTTACAGGAAGGGAGATTTGACAGTGAAATCAATTACCTGGAGTGGCAAAGGGCTCTGCTTTGCTAGATGTGTTTAAAAGAAGGTTAGGTTCTTATCTTTGGGGATGCTTTAATTTTCATTCCTGTGCTGAACAGAAGTTACACTCAGTGAACTCTTCCAACACTATGATTTTAAGACTGAATTCTTTTCTTGCAATTTAGTGATCACACGTGATTAGTAAAAATGTTTTAAGTAAATTTCATATTTATTTTAATTCAAATTGGATTTGCTAATAAGATTATATTGCTAACTAATTGTATATCTTTTGCTCCTATTGCAATAACAAAACATTCTAACGATTTTCAATTTTTCCTTTTAAATGATCAGTAATTCCCACTGTAATGTATATTGCTGGCATGCAGTATATATTCTTGTGCAACATGGCATATCAAATGTGAGTCAACAAAACTGTTAACTAGCCTAAAGTAATTTAGAGGCAATGATCAGCATTTCATCACCTTGACAGATGGCCAAAATTTGTGGGCGCCACCAGATCTGTTCTCTCTTGGGTCAGGAGACAAGCAACCTCTGATGTCACATGCAGTTTTGAAAGCATTCAGAACCAAGAAGCATTTTGCTTTCCAAGTATCTGTACAGCCGAGAGAAAGGTCAGTGTGCTTACTCTTTTCCTGAGCCTAGATAAAGATAAGAGCTTGTTCCTGATGTCATGCTATGTTTTAGAGAAATTTCAAAACCTCAGCATGATTTCAGAAGAAAATCTCCCCTCCTAATTTATCCAGAATCTGGAGAGGCATGGAAGCTCATTCTTGATAGAATACTAGATTTTAGATGCATATAGAAGCAGTGAGATGCCTTAGGACTCTGTGGATGCCTATGAGCCCCAAGATGAGGTCACAGACCTCACCTGTCTCCTGCAAGACAAAAAGATGTGTTCACTATTGGAAATTGCATAATTTATGCAAAGATGTTTCTTGTACTTATCACCTTCTTTACTTATCACCAGCCAGGAAAATAATTTTACTATTCATCCCACAGTAATGCTACATCCACTTTTAACTACACTGGTGCTCTACACATGTTTACAGACATATAATTCCAGTTCATTTTAACTTAACTGACTTTTTTAGTGGGTTGAGGGTCAGTATATAAATATGTTTCTGATTGTGGTGCTAGACCACTCAAGGAGAAAACTGCCAACTTTAATTAGCATACTTGTATTTGAAATAAACGTTTTACAGAGCACGTATATACACACATAATTTTTTTAGTGACAGCAGCAGCATCAGCAGAAGACAACATTACATTTATTTAATGTTATGTTAAAGGTTTAAAATCCTTAGAGGATTGCTTCCAAGAAACCTTTTGGTTAAACTGTCCCTTCTCACATCTTCTAAATTGTTATAAACATGCTTTTCTGTATTCCTTGGTTTTTAAAACTTGTTCAGGTCAAATACATCTAATATTTTAAGTTAAATTCTGCCTAAAAGAGGTCAACTTTGAGAACACAGAAAATATTGCATAGGCAGTTAGATTAATTAATTTACATACCTGTGGTTTCTCAAGTTCCCCGAGCCTAGTCATGTGTACACTGTCTTCATTTTCTCAGAGAGCAAAAAAAAACTTCTACCAATGTTTGTGTTTGGTTTTCACACTGCCATCTATAGTTAAATGGGAGAAATTAAATATATGTTACATCTGCTGTAGCTAACTGTCACATCCAAAACTCTAGTCCAGAATGCATGAAAAAGTCTCAGGCATTCCCACCAATAGATGCATTATGTCCATTAATTTTTTACAAGGTAATCTAGTACATGTGTAATCAAAAGTAAATCCCACTCATTCTCAGAAAGTTCCGTTTAGGATTTCAGCCTTAAGTATTCATTTTATTTCATTGAAATTGTATGAAGGGTAAAAAAAAGTAAAATATCATCTCTGCCTTAATGAATGTTTTATCTGCTACATTGCCTGGTATAATAGTATATAAAGGTGTAGCAAATTGCTGTGATTATCTAGTAATAAATGCAGACACCATCAAAAGCATTCAGTTTACAAGAACTATTATTCTACAAAATATGTACACATTTTGGAAGCTAGTAAATAAAATTTAAAGATATGTTTAAGAGGACCTTCATATGTAATACAACTAAATTCAACCAACATATTGATCAGTCTCATCAGAAATCCTGATCACTTTATTATAATATCTTTAATATTCTTACATTTTATATGCGTCTTGCAAACAAATCCAATGAGTCCCCTATCGTAGAGGTTTTTCCTTAGCAGTGCTATTCAATTGCCATCACAACTACTGTACTAATTAATAAAAGTTAAGTTGGAGGATAATTCCTTAAAAACTGGACATAGGTTGATAATGATTATTTTATCTTAAATCAGATTCCAATGCTCCGTTGCCTCTTGCCTCTTGCCTCTTGCATGCAGGGCTGTGGGCTAATCTCCTCCTTCCTCAAAATTACTCCTGAAGAAAGACCGTGTTTTTGCACATGGCAAGCAAGCCTCCCTGCCCACTCGCCGCCAAGCCACTTGTCAAGGTGTCTAACACGCTGTTTTCGCTCTCTTCCCCACTACAGCTCCTGTAAGTCGAAATCGCAAAGTACCAACAAAACGCAAGGTAGTTCCGATATGCCCGATGCTGCCCTGAACCACACCATGCACACATTTAGTTTACAGTAGCATGCGTGTGCATTTTTAGATTGTCAGTGGTTGAAGAATTAAGGGAAGGAGAAACAAACCTGGTTTTCCCTCCCCCGATTCACGCTCTCTCGCAGTCTTCACTTCCATCTAGCCAAAGGAAGATATCAAGTTGCAAACCGTAATCTCTGAGACTGAGAAAGACAGACTGGCACCCACGACACACACGTACCCAGAGCCATCCCGAACTCGCTGTTGGCTCTTGGATGCCGGCCTCCCATCTGCTGTCCTGTTCTCTTCTTTTCCCCGCCCCAAATGCATGTCTGCAGCCACCACCGGCTGACAATGCGGTGGAAACGGGTGTTGCCCACCTGCGCACATGGGCTTCGGCTCTCCCTCGCGCGCACAGCCTCTCTTCCTGCTGGTGCCGCAGGATGAAGTGTCTGCTGCTCTTTGCAGCTCTCTGGACGTCCCCCCACCTCCTCTCACGCAGCCCGCTCTAAACAGCCAGGGGGAGCCTCACACTGCGGGTGCCGCTCCTTCGCCGCTTGGGATTCCTAAGGAGGGAGGAAAAACGAGCAACTCCTCTCCTACCCCTACACACGCCGCGATTCCCGCCCCAGGCGGCCCGCCAAACGCGCGCGCGTCCTTTGTGAGGTACATTCCTCCCGCCGGGGCTCCTACGCCAGCGCCTCGGAGCTTGCAAACTCCTGGCTCATAGAATGTAGCCGGTTCCCTCCCTCTTTCCTCCTCCTCTTCCTCCCCGCCTTGCTTTTTGATCACATGCCCGCGTCTCAGGCGCCGCTTGCTGAGCGCAAACCTCACGCCAGCCTGCCAGCTGCCTACACACAAGCAGTCCGCCCCCTCTACCCGCCTGTACTAAGGGACGGAATACACACGCACACACCTGCCCAAAGCATATGAGACATCTCACTACGCTGCCTTCTTCACTGCCCTCTTCCTTTTCGACCAGCCTCCACCACCGCGAAAACTTGTCCAGCCCACCTGTCTGCCAACCACACACCCAGCCGTCCCTGCAAGCTAACCACCCACCCACACAGCGAGCGAAAACGGGTGGCAGAAGCGCGAATGGTACGCCGAGACCCATTCCCCACACAACGTCCATCACTCTGCGTGCACACAAAGATCAACGGACTCTTTCCTTTCCAAAAGCTACTAACCCAAAAACGTGGACGGTCCCCACTGAGAAAGATAACGGGGGGCGGTGGGAGGAAGAGAAAATAGAGCACTCTTGGCATTTAAGATACTGCTGTGGTCTCGAATTGCGTCTATAATGAGCAGAAGCATTTGGATTTTAAATAGCTTCACCCAACTTCCAATGAAACTTGCTTGCTTGGAAGGAAAAACATTTCAAATCTTTTCTGATTCTGGCACACAAGGCTGGAAGTGCCGAGTCATCTCAATCTAACAATTCAGTCTGGAGCCTTATTGAAGCTGATGGAATAACTTCTGAGTTATTCATGTTTATATGGTACCCCTACCATGCCATCTAAATGAAAGGTTGTATTTGAAAATTCTAGTCCTTGCTAAAGTTAATGACAGCTTTATCTGAGTCAAGTAAGGTGATTGCATCAGGCAGCGCAGCAGTTGTGAAGGCTGTAAACTGCACACCCTTCCAGTAAATGAAAATACAGTTTGTTCTAGGTAGTTTGTCTGGCAGAAGGATATGGTACCTTCACCACCATTTTACTGCAAGTCAGCTCCTGCGGACGAAGAACTTGTCTTTAATCTCAAACAGCCAAATTTATTGAGCTAGGTGTTTTATTTATTCAGTTTATTTTATTATTTTACATCTCTGGATAGCTTATAATTAGAACATAAGCAATAAATAAATAAAACAGACATACAAACAATGCAAACATTAAAAATAATTAAAAACCATACAGTACAATAATTGGGAAAATTGATGCACGTTAGCTATACTGGCACAGTATTCTACTGTGCTTTAAAGTCTAAACAGTGTTTTCCAATCGTGGCAACTTGAAGATGTGTGGTCTTCAACTCCCAGAATTTCCCAAGCTCCTAGAAATTTGGAGAGCTGAAGTCCACTCATCTTTAAGCTGCCAAGGTTGAGAAACACTGATCTAAACCCATTTATTCCAAGTTAAATTCTAATTTATTTTGGTGGATTTCTAGGACAATCCTATACACATATCAGAAACAGCTTTCTTTGGTACTTTCTCATATTTCTCATATTATATATATCATATATAAATTTAATAATAAATAAATAAATAAATATTTTAGGTAGAATAACACCTTCATTTCTTCTAGCAAATGTGGTTGACTTGTAGGCTTGTAGAGGGGCCTTAGGTAGATGGATTGTCCAAGGCATATGCAAGGGATATTTCCTTTACCCATAAAATATAATCTCATTCAAATCAAGCTTGACTCCTAATAATTTCACATACATGTATGTGTAGTTTTCTTGGCAATAATATAGAAAAGCAGTTTGCCATTTTTTCTGTATTAGGTTATATTATATATGTATAATATAAAGCATTAGGTTATATTATATATGTTACACTAAATGCAAGTGCAACCTTTCCTTTGCAAACCTTTTATTAGCAAAACAAAAAACAAAAACGCCATCCAGTTGTACCTAAAAAGACCTTTGAACTAGAAATCTATATTGGAATTTTAAGAACACAAAGCTAATGTAATCCTGTTGCAACAAAATAACTAGTAATAAAAATAATAAGTATCTACCTTGATTTCACCTGGAGGCTGCAAGTTTATTGGGTTTCATATCATTATGGCTGAAATGAGATGGGGGTTTATTTTCATAACACTTCCCTCTGACCTTGCAAACATGACAGGGACCAGGTTCAATTTCTCACTTCACATAAACCTGTCAGACCTAAACTATTTATACTGGTAAAGAAAGCCCCTAATCCTGCCCTTACTGGAAAAAAATATAGAAACATTGCTTACTATTAACAAAAGCAAGATAGAGTGCTCCATCGCTGGATGTTTTCAAGACGAATTTTGACAGCCATTTGTCTGAAATGGTATAGATCTCCTGCTCAAGCAGCGACTTGGACTGGATGACTTCTAAGGGCTCTTCCAACTCTCTTGTCCTATTAAAAAATGAAATTGACTAGAAGCAATGAAGACCCAGCTCTTTCGGATTGAGGAAAGCAAGCCTTATAAGGAAATTGAAATAAAGTAACTGGTAAGAGACACCTAATGCCATCAAGATTCCTCACTTGCTGACAAAGACTTACTATTTCCAGAATGCCTGCCTACTCTAAAAAAGTATAAAGAGCCTTGGTTGCGCAGCAGACTAAAGTGCTGTTAAGTGGTGTTAAGTAACACCAGCTGCCTGCAATTACTGAAGTTCAAATTTCACCAGGCTCAAGGTTGACTCAGCCTTCCATCCTTTCAAGGTAGGTAAAATGAGGACTCGGATTGTGGGGGCAATA
>JANHZT010001829.1:35704-48376 GCA_032468215.1 Stegonotus admiraltiensis | reverse complement strand
AGATTTGAACTTGCAGTAATTGCAAGCAGCAGATGTTAATAACAGTGTTTTAGTCCACTGTACTACCAAGGCTCCTATCTCTTCTTAAAAACCTCCAGTTTGGAGCACCCAGAACTTCTGGAGACAAGTCGTTCCACTGACTAATTGTTCTAATTGTCAGGAAATTTCTCCTTACTTCTAGGTTACTTCTCTCCTTTAATGAAAATACCTTAAGCTTTAATGAAAATATCTTAAGAGGATATTTTAAGAAAATATCTTAAGAGGACAAAAAGCTTCACTAGCACTTAAATTAATTTATTTACATTAACTTGCTTATTTGAAGGTCCAAGGGTTTGGGGAACGGTTTAGAAAACATAGAAAACATAGAAGTCAGTACAAACTTTTAGGAACTGTATCAGAGAATAAACCTATTTTATGGCCTTCGATGCAATGCCGTGCCAATGGCTGTTGGCCATTTATATTATGTTCTAAGTTATCTTTATATGCTTTGCTTATGAATGCATTCAAAATATCTCTGGATGAGTTATTGTTTCATTTCAAAGAAATAAATATCCCCAACGACTTTGATATGAGAGAAGGAGGGGGAGAGGGAGAATGCATAGCAACCAAATACATCGCAGCTACAAAGCAAGTAAGGTTTCCATGGACACATTTTTTCCAAGTGACAACCAATCTTTAAAAAGGAAGTATAGATTTATTCAATAAGGCTAAGAACATTAAAATTATTGATGCGAAAACAGAGCAACAGGTATCTGCCTATATTGCCCATAAAGTTTGGATCAGTCAGAGAGATGAATCTGAATAAAACTGTGATCATATGGATGTTGCACTATACATAAAGGTAACGCATGAAGTTGATCAAAATTGTTAGTGTGCTGTGTCAGGCAAAATACACACTGAGGCACCCATATGCCACTTGCAAGTGGGGATGATTCTGACACTTGCCAGAGATGGCAAACTATGTGTATAGGGGTCAAGTCATACAATATGTGCAATATATAAGTACAATTTATTTAATTCGAAATACATTATTTGACATAGTGCCAAGTAATAATGCCATGAAACTCACTAGCATTTTAAAATGTGTATTTTTAGTTTAATCCAAAGACCACCCTCCCCAGCAATTTGAAACCTTTCAAGTTATGTACAATTCTTAATTAACAAGAATAGCTTTGAGGTCCTATAATAATAAAATCATGTGGGTTCCATAGAAGTCCACACGCCTTAAATTTGCCAAGTTTGAAAAACACTGTCTTAGAGTGACAGCATGGGAGAAAACCCTATTAGAATAGTCTACCCCAGATGCTGATGGATTGCATCAGATTCTAGAAAGCCCTGAGACTTTTTTCCTGAGAAATGATTGGTGCTCTTATCCAAGATTTGATCGTCTTTGGAATACAGAAATGACCTGGTCATTCTCCTGAGAACTGAATATGAGAGCCAGAGGATTTGCTGTATCTGTGGCTGCAGTGACAAATTATATCGGCACCAAAAAGTAGAAGTTTGAACCAAACAGTTTGGGTGCTGTAAGTGGATAGTCTGTCTGTCTATTTGAGTAGTATGCAATACGTTTGGGGTGAGAATGTACTCTCTACGAGCAAGTTTGAAGCTTAGGGTGCTTCCAGATCCATTTTTAACATTGGGGGGACAATCATGTCAAAAATCTCAATCATGTCAAAATTTCTTTATCAAATTTGTATGCCACTAGGCAGCTCACAATAATTAATTTTAATGGACAATTGTGTTTACAGTAAATGCTTTGAATTAATAATTATATGGTAGGTTTATTGTTTATTCATTTGCATTTTATATCCTCCCTTTTCTCCAACAGATTAAGTCAATTTATGTGGAGATCTTTTAATCGTCACAAATGGCTGCAAGACAGCTTTCGCTGACAAAGTTACTGTACCAAGTATTTTTGCTCCATGCCACATTTTATTTGAAAATACCATTATTTAAAGACATTTCTCCATTTGTTACTCTGCAATGTGAAGGTAAATATTGTGATTTTTCATTTAATTTTCTGTCATCACATATCACTGGTATTATAGCAAGAAGTAATTATAATGACAGCATACACTGACTATAGTGTACATTTGTGTGGACAGCTGTATTTCAATAATTTTGATACAATTATAAAGGAAACTAAAATATAGGATTTATTTGTATTTTTGCAAATGTAAAACATTACATGTAATGAAATATTACATGTAATCTAACCCCAAATATGCATACATAGGTTTGATTCCTCAGCAACAGTGAAATTTAAGGCATAAAAAATAAAATATAAACAGAATGTAAATAGTTATATTACTTGATGTAATACTATTTATATTTCTGAATCTAAATAAGAAATTAGTCATGGAGGACTTGGGGAAGTATATGGATAGAGTTCTCCAAAGACACCTCGTTATACATGAAAACATGCTTTTCTATTCCTCATACATAGAACAAACCACATATAAACCACATCAACAGATCTCAAATTATAGTCAGTGCTTAGTGATTGAGACATAATTAGCTGGATATATACATTGTGAAACATGCTTCAAACATCACGATTAAAAAATCATGGTATTGTTGGGTACAAACAATGCCCAAAATAAATTACATTGTAACAACATGATGTTGGAACTCTAGTGCGCATATTGTACATATCCTAAAATCATTCAGAACTGTGTTGGACTTTATGCAAGCACATCACCTCTGTTTTTCATTAAAACAGTCCTTATTTTACATAACTTCGCCTGAAGAAAATTGTGTCTGCTTTAAAAGGGGCATTAATCTTAAAAGGTCTGCAACCTTACAGCAGCAACAGCATCATTTTAGCCTCACAGTCGCCTGAAAAAAATGAGCTACTGTAACGAATAGCACAGATGGTATGCACATGCGCAGTCTGAAGTGCATCTTCCAAATAATTCTTTAATTATGCACACCCTGGTATGATTCAGTCATATACCCACCTCCAAGCTCTCTTCCTTGCATTTACTTTGCTCATCACACAGGCAACTCTAATAGGCACGGATGGCTCTTAAGGGTGTAACAACAGTGGGAAGAGACAAATCAAAATAGCAATTAGTAAAATAGACCCTACATGCCCACACATTTTATTTACAACAAAGGAATTATATAATAGAAAGACTGCAATTTCTTTAAGAAATGGCCTGTAATCTGGTAATTGTTGGAGATTAATATATCCTATGTGTCCTGAGGGTAAATATCCAATCTGAACAATGTTCAGAGAAGCAAAATTTGTAATTATAATAGAAAAGGGATTTATCTGAAGGAAAAGCAACAGAGGGAAAAACAATTCCCAGCACCTAGGTAGCTATATCCCATCCAAAGGAGAGACTAAGAGTAGGTGTTTCATGTATGTGTATCTAGATCATGAAAGGCAAAAGAAAGTGACCTCAGACTAGCAATCTCTTAGACAGGATAGACAGAGAGATAAGCAAAGAGAAAATATAGAGTAAATCCAAAACTCTCTGTCAACACACTACTGGCCCCTTGTGGTGAATAAGTAATGAGATTCTGAAAAATGGGTGCCATTGGATTGGGACCTCCAACAATGTTGAAGTGCATTAATGTAGTATAAGGTTGTGGTGCTTTATTCATCCTTTTACTTGTCTCCCCCCCCCTTTTTTTTTTCTTCTGTTCATTTTTAATGTTCTTCCAAATAAAATGGATTTGCTTTATTGGTTTCATTTTGTCTCTTCTTCCTTCTTTTCCTTCCTTCCTTCCTTCCTCCTGCCCTCCCTTCCTTCTTCCCTCCTGATAAAATAGCTTGGTGTCAACATAAACTGTCCGTATTCTTTTCCTGACAACAGTACAGAAGTAGATTGCCATAACCCTCTTCTGGGATTTTTGTTTTTTACCTTCCCAGTTTAGTTCAGCATGTTAAGATTTCCTGGTTGACTCCTATCCATATATTAGCCAGGTCTTATTCTGGTTTGCTTTTTTTAAGGCCATCTAAGGTTAGCTAGTTTCTGCCATCAATTGGGAGAATATCTTTCCACCCTAAACAAGGTTCTGAATGCCATGGAACTGATAATCATTGTGTAATTATTACAAAAATAAGTCCCTATGAAGTTCTGCTTGTCTTTTTAAAAACCCTGAAAAGAATGGGACTATAGTTTTGTATATGGTTCCCGTTATACCTTACAGTAGAAAATATTCTTTCTGTACCAGTCAGCCAGATTGGTTTACTCTCTCTAGAGAGAATTCATTCGATATTGATACGTGTGCTATTCCGTTGCATCCCCACAGCAGTTATCCAATATTCCACAGCTTCTGGGTTTTTCTTGCTTTATACAGTTTTGCTCAAGCTTGGGATTTACCAAAACTTATTGCTATTTTATGCATAGATAATGCTAGATCATCTGAAAAAAAATGAATTGACTACTTGTAGTGCCGTAATACCTTTCCTGGAAGAGATGAAGCTTTGTGCCAAATCCTTTAGGATATGAAAGGAGTTATGCATCTATTTTTGTTTTAATAGAAATATACATTTCTTCCTCTCTCGTGATCCACAAACATGGCAAAGTGAATATAAAATATATGCTAGAGGCGTATTTGTCTAAGGGTTCTATTAATCCCCGTATGTACAAATAGAATATATGCATACTAAATTAAGAATTTAAGATTTAGAAGGGTTTTTTTTTAACAAACGATTCATAGCTTCCTCCAGAATTTATTAAAAAATGACTAACTATTAAGCAATGTTTCATGTTAACTTTATTGCCACACCCCTGCAGGTCTATCTTTCAGGCCAACTTCATTCCTTTACCTGGGAGTGGAAAGAAATAATAGAAAAAGTAAATAAAGGAGTAAGTTGGAAAGCTTTTCATCTTCACAATTACTCTCATTTATTATTTTGGTGCCCAGGGGGTTGAAGAGAGGACCAAAATGTTTCTCAAGAGTCCCTAGGAGATGAACAAGGCACAGCTTCAGAGTGCATCTCACTGCCTTGATTCAGAATGATTTCTCCCTGACTCCATGAGTAGCATCTCTCAAGCAAACAGGAATCCTGTCTTCCTGCAATTAATTCTCATGTGCGAGGAGCCTTAACGTTTATCTAAATATTCATTCATCAACTTCTCATTCATTTCAGCTTCAGTGACTTTTGCATTGCACAACAGAGGAAGTGAAACTGCTAGTCAGGCAAGGTCATTTCATGCATGACACTTTTTTTTTTTTTACAAAAAGATAAGCTTCATGTAGAAGGGAAAGCAGCCCACATGTCCACTGCCATGTGGGAAAAATGTGTGGCATCTGTACTGCCTTTCCTAAACATCATCAGCATTGCTGAAAGACTCTTGGTTTTCCCCACAATTTTCAGCACTCAGTTTATATTCTCTTTCAAAACAGTTGTCTTATCTTAAATGGCATTATCATGTAGCCAAGCCATGTTAGTTATAAAAATTGTGATGTTGTCCTATTCACAGTTCTTGGATGCAAGGGTACATACAATTAGTCAAGAAGGAATAATTTGCAGTTATTCTGGCTTGACCTGCCACATTTTTACACTGCAAAATCTTACTGGCTGTGATCATTGTGATCACGGGCTGTTTTTTTCAAAATCATTTGTAATATTGAGGAAGCAATTGACTAAAGATGGTGAGGATAAAGCCTGCATGACTGCAGCTATTAAGTAAAACTGTAGCTTAGATCAATGTTGAAAGAACTGATAATTCATCCCAGTTTTTTTTTTGAAAAATATTTTTTCCATAAAGGTTTGAAATTATTGAAACTGGAAAGCAGTAATTTAGGTTGTAATTTGGTTTCACTGGATGTTTTGAAAATATTAGCAAGTAAAATGGGGCCCTAAAAATTAATTAAAACAAGAAAGTGTTTGGGTGTTTAAAGTTAAGGAATATACACTGAATAATAACAAAATAATCCATGTATTATCTTAATCACATTAAATGATTTGATGGTTTTGTCAAGTGGAGAGAAACCTCATGTCTGTGTTAGTTTCCTCTGATTGCTAAAACTCTGCCACGGCTTCTAAGTGTGAGTCAATAAAAGAATAGGCCCTGTTTAATTTGAAGGGTATAGTCCAGGTGCAGCAACTATTGCTGCTTGTCCAACTGCACTTGTTAATTCTGTATTTGTGTGTAAATGTACATGCACATCTATGTTGGTGCCCAGACAGGAGTCAATTGATCCATTGTAAATCAATTGGTTTTCTGTAAGGTGATTGTATTACAAGTCTTCTTGATATGGTCAATTGACTAATCAATAAGCTGTAGTTACTATATTGCATTACAAGTCAGATGTAATATGGTTATGGATGCCTAACCCAACAGGCAATCATACTAGCACATGATGTGAAAGCATTGTTGGATATATAAATAAGAGGAAAGTAAATACATACATGCATAAGCCTCTTGATTACTCAAGTATATGTCTTACTGTGGCACAATTAGCCTGAAAGATCTATGAATATAGTATTTACAAAAAGCAAAGAAAAAATATGTTGGGCAGGGATGACAGACAATATAGTCTGTAACAGTGGTGGGTTGCCCCCGGTTCAGACCAGTTCGCAAGAACCGGTAGAAAAACCAGCAGGAGGCCCCATCTACCACCCCGGATGTCGTCATCGGCAATCTGCGCATGCGCAGAAGCAAGGCATGCTCATGAGCAAAGCGAGGGTGCACACGTGATCCTGTTGTGAACTGATAGTAAAGGTAAGTAGAACCCACCCCCTGGTCTGTATATGTAGGCATGCCAACCTTTTGTTCTTTGTCCCAGAATATTAGGCATAATCTGATACTTTCAACACTTACTGCAGACCAATTCCAATATACTCATGAACTGTAGGCCTTATGAGCACAAGATCTGCTCTGATTTTTAGATGTAGTTCTTTAATATTGTTTTTACACAGTCTCTGTTTGCTGCACAGCCAAATTTGTTTAACTCCTGAGAACATGAAAGCATTTATACATTTTATGATATTTTAATAGCTCCTGAAAATGATACTACCATCTGTGGATTCTGGATTTCAAACCATAGCAGATACTTGAAATGATCTTACCTGGCTTATGAGCTCCATGCAGAATGTCATCACACACAACACCCAATAAGGACGTAATTATAACATGTTTTCTGTATCAACATTGCATTTCATTACAGGGAAGTATTCCTGCATTCAGTAAGCATCATCATTTGGCCATTCTTCCATAAGGCTCCAGCCAAAGAAGTATTTAGAAGAGTTCCTTTTGATTAAGGTAGATGGAGTTGCTTCTTAAAAGAATAATTGCAAAGGCCAATGGAAGAGCTGCCAATTGTTCTGCTGTAACCTCCAAGAAAAGTTCTATCAATTTGAAAGAAAGTTGAGGACCCTCCACTGTATTGTAACTAGGTACTTTGCTTTGACATTGATTGGTGCATTTAAGTATTTACAAACTGCTTGAGAAGATGACTCAGAGTATGTTAGAAGCAACACAGCTGACACCCCTGCTGATGGGGGAAGAAGTAGGTGGAAAAGATTGCTCGGAGATCAGAATATGTGGTTTTGAAAGTACTGCTGCTTCATCAGCCCACTCTTTGTGCTGTTGTAATTATGTGGGTGTAATAAAAAAGCGAAGAGAGAGAGAGAAAAAAAACCCCTAAGCTTCACAAGTGAGGTCTGACTGACTGATTTTGTGAAAACCTAAATGTTAAAAAAGCAACAAGAGGCAGATTTGTGATAAAAGCTAAAAAGTTCTTCAGGGAAGAAGAGCTTGTAGTACATCCTGCAAACATATATTACTTAACCAAAAAGAGAGTATCAAAGGATTTCCTCCATGTATGCATGTACGTGTATGAACAGGTGGGTGCAGATTCTCTGGTGTGACAGATTATAATTTTCTTGAGTAAGAACTCTCACAATATTAGCTCTTAATTTCAAAAAACAGCAAGTAACTGCCTAAGAATCTTTTCATCTTAGAGCTAGAAAAGAAATTCAGACAGAAGATCTTAGAGGGTCAGCATTGTGACATGGTGAAACTTATCCTTATGACTTGGCACAACAATTGTTAGCTAATATTTTAGATCACTAGCAAAATCATGGCTAGAAAGGAAAGAATTACCAGGACTTGCATGGTCAAAAATCAAAGCCAGCCTTAGGAAAAAGTTCAGCAATTTCTCTCTCACATATATGTATATATAGGAAACTAATATAGTTTAGAACAGTTTTACCAAATCTGGAGCCTTGCAGATGGGAAGAACTAAAAACCAAGTATCCCAGTTATCATGGCTTTGTAATTTAAGATAGACCTTGACTTTTGGCCAAAACTGAACCCAAAATTTCTACTGCTAAGCAAGACAGTTATTGTGAGTTTTGCTGCATTCTATGATGTTTCTTGTCACCGTTAAGTGAATCACTGCTGTTAAGTTAGTAACATGGTTGTTAAGTGAATTTGATTTCTCCATTGATTTTGCTTGTCAAAAGGTGATCACATGATTCTAGGATACTGCAACTTTCATAAATACATGCCAGTTGTCAAGCATCTGAATTTTGATCACATGACCATGGGGATGCTGCAACAGTCCTGTGAAAAACTGTCATAAGGCACTTTCTTCAGTGCTATTGTAACTTCAAATGATTACTATATGAATGGTTGTAAGTCAAGGACTACCTGTATAATCCAATGCATCTGAAGACTGTAGAGATTGTCCCATGTATTTCCCACTATTATGCATATATAATTAATTCATACATTACACTAATACATGGTTTATTTAATTGGGTCAATTAAATAACTGTGATAAAATATTATCTAGAGTTTATTATTTTTGAAGCAAAACAAATGTCAAAAAAGAAAGTGGTATTTGCATGTGATATTGAATCCATGGAGTTGTGCATTTAGTCAGCATTAAGGCAAAATGTTGCCATTACTGTAATGGTTTCGATTTCTACCCAAGACTTTCCCTAAAACATGTGGTTTGAAGAAACACACACAAACTAATGTTGATTTCTGCTTCTACCGCTTCACTTGCTTGAAAATCTAACTTTACTTGAAACTTTCTCCCTCCCTAGGCAAAATTCATAATTCCCTTAGTAGATGAAATATTAAACAAAAAGAAACTGATCAGATTTTAGATCAACAAAGTTGTTCAAAAATGCAAGGAAAACTTGTAGTCTTCCAGATAATATTGAATTTCAGCTCCCAGAATTAAGTAATCTTCTGCGATCATTTGGAGTTGTAGTTGAGTAATTTCTGGAAGGCTACTGATTCCCCAAATGTTTTAGACACTACATTTGACTAGTGACTGTTCTGTCACTTATGACCATTGCAGTGTCCGCGTGGTTAGGAGATCTCCATTTGCCCTTCCTAAGGGGTTTCCATGTGACATGTGATGCGACACCCAGAAAAATATAGCATACTTCACTTAATCCTCCAAGGAAAGATTGAAGACAAATGAGGTCCAGGCAGAAGAAGAACATCATGGCTTCAAAACCTAAGGGACTGGTTTGGACAAAACTCAACAGCATTTTTTGTGCGGCTGTTCATAAAAATAGGATCGCCAAAATGATCGCCAATGTCTGGTGACAGATATGGAAGAAGGAGGAGGGGGGGGGGTTCCAACAAGCAAAGTCAATGGGAGAAGCAGAAATCACCTAATGGCCGTATGATTTGCTTAACAACTGTGGTGATTCATGTAATGACCAAAAGAGGCCCTAAAATTGGGTGTGACTCATTTAATAATTGCAACACTTGATGAAAGAAGTTGTGCTCCCAATTGTGGTCAAGGACTACCTGTATGTTATAAATAGAACTTCAAAAAGTTTCACCAAATTGCTGAAAAATTTCTTCTTTGTTTCTGCATTAAAATCCATAATTAATGTTACTTTACTAGATTTTGAATATGTGAGATACAGTGAAGAAGAATATGTGCAACTTTAACATACACCAACTGATTGAGAATTATATTAGCTATATTGCTGAAGTCATCACAACCAGCTAACGAATTAGTACTGTGTTCCAAGCTCCAAATTATATCTCCAAGCAGCAGAGTGATTGTAACCAAACTTGATATATTCTGTGATGTCTGTACATGAAGCTTTGGTGTTGTTTTTATTATATTAACTTCATCTTACCTAGATTCTAGGAAAGCAATTTCATATTGTCTAACCATCCATTCGTTTACCAGGAAAGCACAATCAAGCCTGCTGCTGCACATGTTATATAAATGACAAATATAGATTTCATCAATTTTTCTTGAATTGTTAAAAAAAGTTACTGAACTAGGAACTGCAATTAATTCCTTCAGGGTCTCTATCTAGCACTTCAGAACTTGTGATCACATCTGAACCCAGTAAACCAAATAACAAATACTAGGCTACAGGAGGAAGAGATATCATATTGAAAGGTTAAATCTGGTACAAAGCAATATTGGAGTAATCCAAAGAAGCTATAAGCCCCTGTATAACTATTCCATCCACAGCTCAGGTATTGGTTTCCTTTCCTCCTTCTGTCCTTTTTTCTTCTTAGCACCAAACAACTCTGCTACCCTCAGTTGTGTTGTGCCGTAGCATAATATCTGGCATCAGATCAATAAAAATAACTGCAAGGAGCAATAAATGACTATTTTCTAGTTCGGCACTTTCAGGATATCTCTTAGTGCTCTGCACATGTCATACTCCAGTCGTAAAAAGTTCTTGTCTAATGTTATATCTTAAGAGATATACTCTGAATAATAGCCTCCTCAGCCTTTGGCACTGAAATCCAAGAGCTGCTGGGCCTCAGCCTTCCCTCCTTGGTATTTATTTTAGCCAGCCTTGCTCTCTCAGCTTCCGTGGAATGTTCCAACTCCTACTCCTTTCTAAATCGAACCAACTTCATCTGCTGTTTGAATAAAAGCTTCATGACATGTTAGTCACGACATCTTGCAGCACAATTTTATTCACAAAACTTCACAGGGGGAGGGGAGAATCAGTCTGCAAACCAACTTTATTTAAAAAGACAGAAGTAATGGGCTCTAATACACTAAATCAGATGTTTTCTTCATTTAAGGCTGTGAACAAAACAAAACAAAACTGATTCTTACCTTTGGAGACTAAACCCCCCATTTTGAATCCATCTACATAAGCAGTACTCATTCATTTTGGTAAAACCAAACCACAAGTAAATGTATAGCTTGCAGAGCAGAATATTATCTGAAGCACCTGTTCTCATTTGGCCATTTTTAATTTTTTTTTGCTATCTTATGTTTCTAAAGAAAAGACACCACCATGGCAAAGTGTACATGTATCTACATCCCAAGGACTCTGCTGTTAAATATGTTAAATAAATATGGTAGAAATCCCTTGGAAGATATCATTTGGTGTTTGAGTTTATCACAGTCAAAGACGAGTACAAGTAATGAACAAATGAAACTTAAGACAGATTAAAATAAATTGACAGAATGAGCTAACTAGCATCTAATGAATAAGATCCAGGATATAGCCCATATTAGATCACAATATAAATACTAAAAATATATTAAGCATAATGGCATCCAAAAATTACAGCAAAATAAAAGTATCTAAAACTATTAATATAAAGAAGTAATAACATCTAAAATTTAGACAAACTATAGTTACAGGGAATGTATTATGGGACGCTGGCCCATCAGGGTTTGAGAGAATTGCAAAAAACCTGGCTACAAGCATTGTACCAAAGGATACTTCATCTCTGAGCAGCATCTGAATATAAACCGAATCTGGGCAACCAGGATATCTGCTAGTCAGAGGGAGTAGGAATCTGGTTCTGTTTCTCCACAGAAGGAGCAACAACATGTTTTGTAGTTTCTATAGAACCACAGGGGCAAAGCTTTCAGCTAATGGTACCCTTTTATATTTACCATCCAATACTGTAGAGGGGAGAGCATGGCATTGGGCAAGAGGGAAAGCTTTCAGATGGCTAGGTGTTTCTGGCTGTGTAAGATAGCTGGCAGAAGTGACAATATATCTGTTGTGTACTGGTGACAGGAAGGTCAGGGCCTTCTCTACATCTGCTTGCCCCTCTGTATCCTTTATCATTGCTTGGTGAAGCTTCCTTTTTCTTCACATAGAGGCAAAGAGTAAAGAGTATCCCTGCTTGAATCTTAAAGAGTTTCTCTGCAGGAATGATGAAGGATTTTCTACCACAATGATAGAAAAACTTCCATTTGAAGAACTCAGAAATAGTAAAGTTTCTTGACTAATGCAAAATTACCGTAAACTATAGATCTTCAAACTGTAAATACATTGTGTCTGTGTGATAGACACTGGATTAACTAGAATGTTGGATCAAAAATTGTGTATGCTGCTGCATTATTTTTCACATTTTGTCCTACTCTTTTTTTCCAATGTATTGCAGCCACAATATTATTACAGTTGTAATACTGATTATAGTAAGAAAATACCTTGTCATATCAGGACATAGGACCCAATATACCCAATACAGCATACCATTGCCTGGATTAGGGTCATAAAACAGTGCCCTGTTATAAGACTGACTATTATAAGAGTTTGAGCATTTACATAAAGCTCTCCTATGATATTTAAAGGTAGAGATGCATGCAAAAGGGGGTTGCAGAGGGGGGTGCGGACCTGGTGGGTATTATGGAGACCTGGTTGGGCCAAGAAGGGGGGTTCCCCTCATTGCAATGTGCCCACCAGGTTTCCGCGCATTTCATCAGCCGAGAGCCCAGGGTCGGGGTGGA
>JANHZT010001829.1:16673-33965 GCA_032468215.1 Stegonotus admiraltiensis | reverse complement strand
CTGACTTTGTATAAACTATACAAAAGTATGAAGGCTATTGCTTAACGCATCGTAAGCCGCCCTGAGTCTCCGGAGAAAGGAGGCATATAAATTAAAATAAAATTTTTAAAAAAATTTAAAAAGGAGGTTTTTAAAAGCTACTTAAAAATGGACAAGGTGCGGGACATATGGATCTCAAGGGAAAAACTCTTCCAAACAACAGGTACAGTGACAGGGAAGGTCCTTGACATCAAGCTGCAAAATATCATGCAAAGTCCAATGGGGCACTTCATATACTAGAATGCTTATTTAACATATCACAAAATAATTGTAATCTTCAAGTCATTAACGTCATACAATTGAACTATGGGCAAAATTGTGAGCAATGACCCTAAGGTTCCCAAGTTAATGGTATTTAATGTCAAACAAGCATTATTGATAATTTACATTGGCCCACGTAAACTTAGGTGTGTACTTAAGTGAGAAGAAGTGTTTGTGGGTACATAGGGACATACAGCTCACAGCTCATTAACCAAACATCCAACCAAAGGCACCTCCCTTTCACTAATGTCTCTGTTTTGCAATCTGTGTGGGAATTAGAAGCTCCTTGCCTTCTTCAAATGCTACAAATCTGGACAGAGAACTGAGGGTCCCTTCTCCTTTCTCTCTTTTTTTAACTGACCAAAACAGTTTCTTCTTTTGGAGGCAGAGTACCTGAAACAATCAAAAGAATGAAAACCAGAAGGTCAGATTACTTGGCACATAGCAGAGGATTTACATACATAGGTCTAACCTTTGACTTGCAAAGAAAAGGTAAAGGCAGAAGTCTTGGCAGGACAGCAGGTCCCTGGCATTTGTTTTGCCGCTGATGCTATGAGAAAAATGCCTGGAATTCTACTGTTCCACTGCATGCTGATAGAGCTCAAAGGTATGCAGTCAAACAAGCAGAAACTCAGTCTACCTTACTGATCGAAACTGCAGGACTCCCACACATTTATAACTGGCACAGTTATGAGCGTGGGAAAGTGTGTGAGGCCTTGGAGGAAGGGTAACTACAGTACTTCTAAAGAGATAGAGAGAGGGAATGTGATTAGGAATTCTTAGTATTAGCACCTTATGATATAATTCACTTTTTATTCTGCTGTTGCCAATCCTCATTGTTTTCCATCAGCCTGTTTTCTCTGTTAAAAGAAAGATGTTGTTCTTGCAGCATGCACACAGTTAGAGATATCGATACACAAAGGATTTTTATACCCAGCCAAAAAGATTCTTTTCTAGGAATTTGTTCTGGTTTATTGCTTAGTTGCTAGCAGGACTATGAGATTTGGACCACAAACAGCTGAGTGATCATTAGGTGGCAACAAACAGAATTACAGGCAACCCTCGAGTTATGACCACAACTGAACCCAAAATTTATGTTGCTAAGTGAAATATTTGTTAAGTGAGTTCCCCCCCATTTTGTGATCTTTCTTGCCACAGTTTCTAAGTGAATCACTGCAGTTGTTAAATTAGTAACACGGTTGTTTAATGAATCTGGATGAAACAAAGTCAATCTTCCTCATTGACCTTGTTTGTCAGAAGGTCACAAAAGGTGATCACATCACCCAGGACACTGCAACCATCATAAATATAAGTCGGTTACCAAGCAGTTGAATTTTGATCATATGACCATGCGGGATGCTGCAACAGTCATAAGTGTGAAAACTGGTAATAAGTCACTTTTTTCAGTGCCACTGTAACTTTGAACAATCACTAAATGAACCATTGTAAGTCAAGGACTACCTGTATATCTCTTTGCTGCCATCTAATGGTCGCCTGGATGACTACAATCCACAATTGATAGGTCTAGATCAATTATTTATAGTTAAGCATTTTGAAGTTCTATACAAGGTGGCCTGTGCATATTGTTCTATTTAACTCAGCGAGGATAGCCACCAAGTAGATCTATTGCTCACACTGACAGTTTTAAAATGTGTTCACCTAGTAAAAGGACTTGTTTATGATCTTTTGTTCCAGGATATAATTATTTGATGTTTGGGTAATTTGATGATAAATGATATAATGTCCTTAAAATTAGCTATTTATTTATTGATAGATTAGATTAGATTAGATTAGATTAGATTAGATTAGATTAGATTAGATTAGATTAGATTAGATTAGGGTTAGATTAGATTTTTATCCTGCCTTTGTTGTTTTTTTAAATAACTCAAGATAGCAAACATATACAATACTCCTTCATCCTTTTCTTTTTCTCCAGAATAACCACCCTGTGCAGTTGTTTGGGCTGAGAGAGAGTATCTGGCCCAAAGTCACCCAGCTGGCTTTCGTGTCTAACCAGGGATTAGAACAAATCGTCTCCTAGTTATTAGGTCAGCACCTAAACCATTACACCAAATTGGCTCTATATTATATCTCTATAATAAACTCTATAATATATATTAATTTAAAGTTCAAATAGACACAAAGAAGGTTTCCTATTTTTACTAATTAAAATTAGTAACCTGTAAAATTGTGTGCACTTTTAGAATTACCTTAATAGCTTCTGCGCTTGCAAATTTACCCTGCCTAAGAACCTAGTTCATGGCCAATGCAAGAAGTCACCTCTTGGTTTTATCATTGTCCTTTTTATTGGGAGCATTTTGTGGAACTGGAATCATAAAAGAAAATGATCAGATAACAAAGTGCAAAAAGCTGAATGGTGTTTGGGATGAACCTTGAAGGACAAAGTTTATCTGCTGGAGAGTTTCCTGTGAGCACTTTGAAATCGGCTTCTTCAAAGCATAAGTCAACATAGTTTGGCTTCCAACTGATCAAACAGATTTGCTGCTTATCATTGTCGCCACCTCAATCTTTCATTTACTTTTACTTAGTAAGTAAATACATGCTCAGTGGAAAACAGGAATGTTATTACTAACTGCACTTTCTGTATAAAAAAATAGGTAGTAGTTCACCTGTTATTAAATTCTCCTTGTAATCTGGCATTTTCTAGAGCCTGGATATGTTGGCTATGGATGATGGGATATTATTCCAGTACCTCTGAAGGGCACCACCTTCCCATCACAGTTTTTCCTGACTTTTTAAATCTATAACATATTCATGTAACTACTGCATGCCGGACACTGACTAATTATGTGCTCTCAAATCAGTGTTAATTCTTATCAAGAATCCTAGGTGGGCACATTTCCTCTAGGATGATCTGTCCCCAACCTGGTCCTTCAGATCTTCCAATGATGCACTATTGCTGCTGAAATTGAAATTGCTGTTGTTCTTCCCCTTTGCTTCCAGCTTTCCAGCATTGTAGACTTCTCCAGAAAGTTAGGTATTTGCATAATGTGTCTGAAGTATAACAATTTGAGCTTGGTCATTTTGTGCCTTGACTGAGATTTGTTTGATGATCATTTGGTGGTGTTTTTTTCTTGGCTATCCATTATTTTCTTAGGAGCCTTCTCCATTGCCAAAGTTCAAGTGTGTCAATACTAGTTTCATCTTGCTTCTTCAAAATAGAATTTTTGCTTCTACAGAGAGTCATGGGGAAAACTACTGCCAGCAGAGTTCTGACCTTTTATAGGCATAGATATATCCCAGCATCAGAATATCATTTTTAAGGCCTTCATGGCCTTAAAATCCACATTTTTTTTATTGTTGGTTCTTTCACTATTGACTGTTGAACCTGAAAGGAAGAAGCTATCTACCACTTCCAAACTGGTTACTGCACTTGTCATTGGTTTGGTCTACTTTATATTTAATCTTAATTCCATTTTTCACTGTGGTTCTTGAGTTGCATTACTAGAGCTTGCAGATTGTTTCCATATTCATCTATCAAAGTAGCACTATATAACAGCATAGTGCAAGTTGCTGATATTTCTTCCTACAACTTAAAAACTGTACTCATCTTCTTTCAAACCAGCATATAGGTTGAATAAATAAGAGGAAAATATGTACCCACGTCTCACTTCTTGATCAATTGAGCCAGTCTATTTCATCTTGGTTGGTTCACACTGTGGCGTCTTGACATGTGTATTGATTTTGCATGAGGACAAGATGTTCTGGGATTCCCATTTTTCTAAACGTATCCCACAATTTTATCAATATAATGAAAGTGTTTCTATAATCAATGAACTTCTTTTTGGCTTTCTCAATTATCCAGCGTGCATTATTGTTGTTGTGAGCCACCCAAAGTTGCGCTTTAAGATGGGTGGCCATACAATATTTTCAAAATAAATAAGATCAGCAGTTAATGCTTGAAATACACTGTTCTTATCACATCACCAAGATTCATTGATGGTCTAGTGACCTGAAATCCCTTCTTATGATCTATCCTAATAAGGCATAGTCTGAATACAGTTCTTCTTGCTTTGTTTACAATAACATAGACAAAACTATCCTAAAACTTTCAAATAGAAGCACAAAACTTTACAAATAGCAGCAACTAGATAGGTAACTCTGTTATGTGAAAGGAATACTTCTCACTAATGTTAAAACAGCAACACTGACTATTCTCACTGTATTCCTAGAACCACGCATAATATTAATTTCCCATGGTATTGTACCTGTGAATTAAATAATGTATGGCTGAGGATATGTGGACACAAAGTTTTCCATTCTGCAACATAAATCTGTCTAAATATTAAAGCTTTCCTCCAAGATCTTTGTCCAATTTCTTCAACTTCCAAGAACATAAAACATAAAAATTACCTTCACAGTAGTGATGCCTTGGAATACTTCCCTCAAATTGGAACTGTGTGCATGTGCGTTTTTTAATTTTTAACCTTATTTCTGTTTCTCTATACATTATTTGTAATGAAGGTTTAATCTGTGTTAGTTTGAAATACATGATAAATCATCTTCTGGTACACTTTTACATACCTTTCTTTTATAGAATTTAGTCATCATCTTTCATACTTTCATAGAAAGTAGACATTATGCTATGTCATTTCAGTTACAGGTAATCCTTGCTTATCAACCATTTGTTAAGCACGTCTTTGAAATTGCAACAGGCCTGAATAAGTGGTACTTATACTCAGTCCTCAAAATTTTAGTTATCGTGGTATCCCTATGGTCATATGATTACACTTTGAGCACTTAGCACCAGTCTGCACTTACAGTGGATGCAGCATCCTCTGGTCATGAGATCATCATTGGTTACTTTCCCTGCCCACTTCCCACAAACAAGTCAATGGGAGAGCCAGCAGGGAAGGTTGCAAGTCTTTCTGCTAAGTATCTCACCTTATGCCCTACTCACTTTCTTTTCCTTGACTTTGCAGCACTTGCACCATGCTGCATCCTCCTTCCCTTGACCTCTCTGTGCCTGTACTGTATTGCAGCCACCCTCCCCCAGCTCATATGTGGCCTGCACCAGACCTCCCAGGACTCCTGCGACACCTCTGCCTCCTTACCTAGGATCCCCTCTGCTTTCTGCTTAATAACTCATGTATCTTAGGGTTACAATGGCAACCAGGAGTGCCTGAATTGCCTAGTGACAGCAATCTGAATCCTAATTGCCATCATAACCCAAGGACTACTTGTATTGGCATCTTTGACTGCATTCTTTATTAGATCTTTATACTACTTGTACTATAGTTTACAATACTTTTTTTTCTTCCTATAAAATTTTCCAATATTGAGCTTTGCATCCCATCAATTCTGTTCCAGTCACTGAAAATAGTATGATGTACACTGTCACTTATGGGGGGAATTAGTCTTCGTATTTGTATTTTGGGTTGCACAAGTATCTAGTCCAGGATCAAAAAGCAAACTGGTCTACTCTACTTCTTTGTGGAAGGGATCTGTTTCTATTCTCAACAGAGGGATAAGCAGATTACAGCAACTCTCCTTCAAACAAAAGCAGCATAAATCATTTGTCACAAGGAATCCCCTAATGTTCTTTTGGTCAGAAAAACAAGGTAGGAAAGTTCAGTGGTATAAGAACTCAGGACATTTTCGTACCACAATGTTTCCACTTCATAATCTATCACTCATTAGTTGAAAGCCAACCCATGACAGTATTCACTTCAGTTGACACAAAATTCAGATCACAGGCAGGAGACATCATAGGCCAATCAGTGTTCTCTTGCCACCTAATCAGTCAGAGAGTGCAAGAAAAGACAGTGTCTGCCTTAAGCCGCAGCAGGTTTTGAAGCAACAACCCCTGGCCTCCATGCAAAAAGTGCTAATGCACCCCAACTGTATTTGCTAAACACATGGTGTATATTTATGTGATATTTGCAAAACAAGCACAAACAGTAGAAGAGAATATACATACCTCAGGGTTGAACTGTGAAGTCCCTGGTGCTCTTTGAGCTTGGTCATTTGCTTGCAGGCATTTTCTTACCTGACTAGGTAACATCACCAAACTCAGAGAGCACAAAGGACTCCACAAAGCACAAACATACAAAACCGAAACAAAACCAAAACCAGAGCAGATTCAATAAAGGAGCAGCTGCAAATCTACCAAGCAAATAGGTCTCTGCTGCATTTAGAAGTCTTCTACTCAGTTGATAATGGAATAGCACCCTGACAATTTTGCAGCCAGATGCTTTTCGCAGTAGCTGTAACCATGGTTGCACATTGCTACTACAGGAGCTAGCTTCTAGATTCTAAACAAGCTGTTGAAGTCTGTCTATAGAGAAAGAAAACAAAACTCTCCTCAGATTCCCCCTCTCCTCATTCCATACCAAGGATGAAGAAATGGCTAACAACCCCCATCACTCACCCACACATTTGCACAACAGTTGCTTTAAAGAATAAAAATAATAAAAATAATAATGAGATAGTAATAGAAAATGAAGAAGCTAAAGTGCTCTGGGACTTTAGAATTCAGACAGATAGGCACTCTGCTGCATAGCACAGCAGACTTAACAATTGTTAATAAAAAAAGACAAAAAGCATGGTCAATGGACATGGTAACACCTGGAGACAGCAGAAGAGAAGAGAAGGAACTGGAGAAGATAACAAAATACAAACACCTGCAAATAGAAAAAAATGACTGTGGGAAAAGAAAACAAAGGTAGCACCAATAGATGTCTTGGGTGCAATCCAACTGGAGCACCACTTGAATACCATCAACATTGACATATTCACCATAAGTCAATTGCAAAAGGCAGCTTTGTTCAGAAAGCTTACATCCTACAATTATACCTATAAGATCATCAAACAACCACATCTGCCTATGCCAGTTCCTTGGGAAGGACTGTGCAATGAACCATAAAAGAATTGAACACCAAAGCAATTTCATGTGTCATTTGTTCCCAGTCAACAAAGGCAGGACAGAAACAGAGAAACTCTTCTCAAGTTCTCCCCACCTTTCTTCCCCTTGTCTGTTGTGTGTGGGAGAAGCAAGAGTATAATGATTCAAAACAGTCCAAGTCAAACACAGCTATGTTTTAAAGGGGAATCTGTGGTAGGTGTGTATTTGCCTGGTAGTACAGTCCTCCCACCCCAAATCTGAGGGATGGCCATGAAATATCAGGCCACCTTCTCCTTAGGAACTGGTGAAATGAATACAATATCTGCTGACGCCCATATGCTCCAGAATACAGACCAACGTTTTGGACTTGACCAGCCTACTTCCCCCTTCTTGATTTCTATTACATTTTAAAAATATATTCGTACTGTGTGTTTTAAATTTATTCATTACATAGTTTTAACTTTCTTTTATGCTTCCTTTTCTAAACTTAAACTGTCTCCTTTTCCTTTCTCTGAAGGGGAGGAAGACATTTGTTGTTGCCATTTTTACTTTGTCTCAATATTTTCTTAATTTAATTTTTACTTCTTTCTAAAGTAAAAACAGAAAGTATACTTTTTCCCTTGCTATGCTTCCAAAACATGTCCATTAGTTAAAATATTCTCAGAGTGTACAGCCAAATTGATGGCCTTCTGCTGTTCTCTTTACATTTTTATATTAAAAATATTTTAACAGAAATATGTGCACAAACAGGAAATGGAAAGTAAATTTGGAAAGTACTGATTGCTAAGGTGCTAACTTAAGGCCTGTTAAAAATAATTGTCTGCATTTCAATTCAGAAACTTTTTCATCAAGTGAATTCAACAGATTGTTCAAGAACAGCCTATACTGGTGCTCTGAAGATATAGTGGAAAGAGGGGAATGATGGAGACAGCAATTCAACAAGTCCAAAAGGAATCAAATTCGGGAAAACTGATGTATAACTGTACTTATTTTGGGAAATACGCTGTGAAATCTGGCAGTTTGTAGCCCACAATGATCAGCAGTTGGAGTCTTACTTCTAAGCCAATCTGCCTGGTAGATTCAAGTCCATGGGTATGTTTGGACCAAATAACACAAACACTATTTGTCATGGTTTACTAATACTTCCCTGATATTATCCATAATTCCCACAGACCCTTCTTGTTCCACCTTCTCTGAGAAAGAAGATGATTTTGCTTGGATGCGTTAGGATTTGTTGTTCAATTACATGTGGAAAAAAGTCTTTATCTTTGATCTGTTGCTTCAATTCGGTGTAAATAGTCTCCTGATAAAAAGGACATAACTGTACTATTGTAACCTACTATCTGAGGCTTGTGCTTTTCCTTGGCAAATGTAATTACTGATATTCATGTTTCCAGCCTGCTGTACAGTGAGTGTTTCCATTCTCCTGACATTTAAAGTTCTTACAGATATTAAAATAAAGTGATTAAAATGGTAAAGAAGTAAATGCATGCATGGGGAAATAGCTTCCAAAGCTGGCAGGAACAACATCAAAGCGGAGAGCAGTTTGTGTTCATTGAAGATTAAATCACAAGACAAATATTAAGAAGGGTTGATCTGGACTCTGAACTCCGACTAGAGTCAATTCTAATCCAGTGCTGGGACAGCAATGCCCATTACATGATCTTTGAAAAGATGCTTTCACACTGATCTGTGCTTTTCTATTTTGTATTGTTGCAACATTCCTGAAACCCATATTGTGCCATAATAGATTAAATACATAAAGGTAGAACCAACATGATTGCCACATATAAGATTGCAATCATACACCCTTTGCCAGAGATGAACCTGTAGGACTTACTTCTGGGGAGACATGCAGAGGACAGTTGCTTTAATTCTAAGATCATTACCAGGAGGGTCTTCAAATCCTCAGGACCTAGTCAGACAGTCAACACTGTCGCTGACCATCTTCTTCTATACCAGTTCCAGGCCACTTCTTGCTTCAGTAATGCTGAAGCTTTGTAACAAAAGGAAGTTACAACCTGGTGTGACAGAAAACACCAGGAATGCTGTCAATAGATGATGGGTGGAGGTGGGGAAATATTCATTTCTTTCCCGTGTGTATTTGTAGCCAAGCCTCCAAGCCTTTGGCAAGCATAATCCTAATTTCTGATACCTGGGTAAGAAACATGTATTATATGGCACATAATTAAAAATGCATCATTATCATGCTGAAAAGACTTATGACTTTGCCTTAGTCACAAATCATACTTGGAATTCTTTATGTAACTGTGAAAACATTCATCTCTTTTACTGGATAAGGTATAAGGCCCCAGATCAGGGGTCTGCAACCTTAAACACTCAAAGAGCCATTTGGACCCGTTTCCCACAGAAAATAAAACACCAGGAGTCACAAAACCCTTCCTGTGCCTGACTATTTCTTGAGCAGCCACAAAACTAGCATATGTAATTGAATTAAATGTTCTCTTTTCTTCTGAAACTTTTCTTTTCTTGGATTTATCCATGGTTGGCCTACCGGGGGTTGAAAAGCTCAATAAATCACGGGCCGGCAGGTGTCACACATTGGCGGTTGTGACGCATATTCTGAGTGACAGGGAGCCGCAGCAGAGGGGTGAAAGAGCCACATGCAGCTCCAGAGCCGCAGGTTGCTGACCCCTGCCCCAGATACTCCAGGATTTCAGTCTTGCAATTCAGGGGCTGCAGATGGCCCTCCAAATTTCCTGTGACTTACACACTACACTGATCCTTTGCAAATACTGAGGATGTTGCTCAGAAAGGCCAAAGTGCCTAAGATTGACAAAGAGGGACAAGAAAAGCAGGATTTGGAAAGCTCCTAGTGGGTTGGATTGCCTAGATTTCTCTATTCTAGATACAATCCTGAAAATATTACATATCAATCCATTAATCTTTGTGTTTTGCTTAATGAAAAATGCTGCTTACCAAGTGGTCAAAATGAAACACAAATAGCTCTGCTTCTCAATAAAAGATGTTAAAATAAAGGTATGTTTATGCATACTATGTTTTTTTTTCTTTTTTGACTCACCACAAGTAATACTCAATTTATGACCATTTGTTTAACGTTGGTTCAAAGTTATGACAATGCTGCAAAAAGTGACTTGTGACCCATTCTCAAAGTTACAACTGTTGTACAATTTCCACAGTCGTGTGATCGCAAATTGGATGCTTGGCAACCAGCTTGTATTTATGATGATTGCATCATCCTGCAATCACATGATCACAATTTATTACCTTCCCAGTCAGCTTCTGACCAAAGTAAAGTCAACAACTGGATTGGCTGAACAATTGCAGGATTTGCTAAACAAATTCTTGCAATAAAAATGGTCATAAAATCTGGTTCAGTCACGTGATGATTTTCTTAACAACTGTATCATTTAGTGACCAAAATTCTGGCCCCATTTGTGGTCATAAGTCAAGGACTAACTGTAGAGACTTTTGTAACAACATACAAAAAGTCTTCAGGCTCATGAACTTGTCCTTGAGTGGCACTCTGATCATTTGAATTTGAGACCCCTGTGTTAAATTAAACTTTCCTATAATATTTAAAGCTACAGCATTGTTTGCATTCAGAAATCCAGCCTTACTGTATAAAAATAAAGAAACTCCTGTATGTAATGCCATGCATTACAACAATTAATCAGTGGAACAACTTGCCTCCAGAAGTTGTAAATGCTCCAACACTGGAAGCTTTTAAGAAGAGATTGGATAACCATTTGTCTGAAGTGGTTTAGGGTTTCCTGCCTAAGCAGGTGGTTGGACTAGAAGACCTCCAAGGTCCCTTCCAACTCTGTTATTCTATTTCTATTTCCTGCTATCTCTAATTGGCGATTCTAGAATTACTCTTCCGATCTTCTTTTCTCTATACTTGTATTCTGAGGAAATGGTTTTGAACACTAAATCATAGGACTGATCAACTGAGATTTGATCTCAACAATTGTTAGCTTCCAAGACATCCTCAGAACTGCCATATTTAATCTAAAGCTGGAACATGCACAGATGGCAAAATGAGAGAAATATAACACATTCACTAACTAAGCTAGTAATCACAATTCTCATGTAAATTGCAAACACATTTTATGATAATTGTACATAAACAAAATATACAAATTAGTAACATTATTTGCAAGAAGGATACTTTTCCACCATCTCAATCTATTATGAGTCAATAAATGACACCCGATTAAAAGCATAAATAAATAAATAAATAAATAAAAGCATTCTAGGCTGAATGCAATGTCACGGAAATAAGTAAACAAAAAGTTTAAAAAGATACTACATATGAATCAAAGAAGTAGTAGGTTTGAAGGGATGATTAAGCAGCATATGCTTTGCTGCTTATGCTGTTTCTATTTTATAAAAATAAAAGAAGAACATAAGAACTGTGTTAGATCACATCAGAAGCTTACCTGAAGAAGCATTGTGTTTCTACCTTGACCAATCAAATGCCATTAATATTCTCCTGCAATCATATCAAATGATTATATGGATTACTGAAAAGAAAACAGATACTTCCCAATATCAATGAATAGCTGAGTATCCTGCAGGAATTAGCATAAAAAACTTTTAAGGCCATTAAAATTTGTAGCCTGTGGTAATGCATTCTGCACATGAATCATTCACTATTAGCTTTTTGGGATAATCCCCAGATTCAGAGTCTGTAGAGAGGGGGGAAAGTCTATCTATCTTTTTCTCCACATTTATAATTTTATATATCACTGTCACATTCCCTTTGCCTTTTTTTCTACCCAGCCCCTTATACTGTAGCCTTCATGATAGAGAAATTGCTACAGCTCTTTGCAATTTTTTATTGCCCCTTTTCTGTTCTCTTCCCCCAAGCTTTAGGTCAAGAAGATTTGTGATCCCATCTGATGCCATTGTTGGATTGCCCTGGTGTCATTTTTAATATATAGCAATTCTTTTTTTCACTGTGATATATAAACATCACTTCCTCCTTCTGCTGTAGACAAGAGTACAAGGGGAAGGCGAAAATGGTTCCTAAGCAGAAATTTGGGAGACACAAAGTTACCTTTATAAGTACATTTTATTTATGCAAGTAGCAAACATTTTCAGTTAACAGGTATGTAGACCACAATTTATCATTTTATCATTAAGTGATAAATTGCTCACTTAGTATGAAGATCACTGATATAATATATTGCCCTGGCAGCTTAGTAGATGGCCTATTCTTTCATTTTGTTTCTACTGCAGACAATGTTAAGCAAATTAATTGATATTTTTCTGAGAAGTTCTGGAAAACACACAGAGGAAAAGTACTTGTCCTTATCTATTCATACCAGATCAATAATTCTTAATGGAGCTATATATGAAATATGTGATACTACTCTAACTGTTGATGATCCAGTTAGTTTTTGTCCAACCAACTAAACGTTTCCAGTGTGGTCCCTAGTTTTAAATATTATATAAAATTATTTATTTGGATAAATTAATACAAAGAATAATTAAAGACAAATTTATCATGCAAAGGGTTGAATTTTGATAAAAGAAAATCAACATATCTTCTTTAAAGAAATGCTCTGTTTCACACAAAGATTTTTTTTGAGAGAATTCAATTTTTCAAAGAAATATTATGTAAGTTAATAGAGTAGATTAAAACATTTAAAGACCATGACAAAATCATAGTGCTACAGAAATCAAACTGATATTAATTTAAAAGAGACTGAATTAAAACTACATATTGTGAACACCTTCCTTTAAAAAGTCTGTACTGTATACATTTTCAGAATGTTTCGAAAGGAGAAATGAAATACATTGGATTTTCTAAGCTGTTTACAACATTGGAACTTAACAGCTGAAAAGCCTTAGAAACAAACAAACAAACAAACAAACAAATAAATAAATTTGAGCAAATTTAATGCTCATGGAATAAGAGGAAGGATCTCTATTCAGATCTGTAACTTTGTTACAGCAACAAAGACTTTCCACCAAAGATCTGTATTTTAATAAGTTCATAGATGTTGGGCGAAGTTAGGAATAGTGGTCCAAAGTAAAAAATTAAAATTACTCATATTATATAAGCCTATTATCAACATTAAGTTAAAATATCGCAATGTTCTACATTATATACACTGATAGGATCTGCATTGGCAATTGACCAGAAAAGGGACTATATGAAAATTTTTATAGAAACTTCCATCCAATAAAAAAGGCAAAATCCATATCAGTGTTATGGGAGGCAGAGGAATTAAAAATTTGTCAAAATCAACATGCCTTTACATTAATTTATGAAGCTGTGATACTTTGAATGATATGGAGATATTTGGACACTGGGCCTCAAAAAGAGCTGGAACTGATATTAAAAAAAAGAAAAGCCGAAATGATTGAATTGTTGGGGTAATTTCTCTATGAGGAAAAGACTGCATCTGTGAATTTTTCAGGCCCATATTAGGAACACTACATCCATTTGGCTCTGATCAGTTTTCAATACCAGTGATCATAGTATCCAAGACTGGTTCATGGGGTTGGGAGCAGGGACATAGTTCTGCAGATATCTCATTCTTCCAGGTCCAGTTCCAATCAATGTTGAGTCCAGCCCCAGAAACCTGACACATGAGGTGCCTCGGCTAGATTCAACATCTGGGTGAGGTCATCCATTGGTATTGGGCGAAGTATCATCAATATGCTATATCTCCACCCCAGTCTTTACAAACAATGCCATTAAGATTATTTACTGGTGCTTGGAGATGAAGTAGAAACAGGCTGCAACTCAATCATAGGTAGACTAAGTGGCTATGAGTTTTTTAGCCTCCTGGATCTGGAGAACTTCCATCTCTGGCAAGAGATGTATGCAATCTCAGGGTCTGCCTAAACAAACAAATCTCACTTGAGATGGCAACTGTGGCTAGGAGGGCAATTGTACAAAATCATATTTTATGCAAATTGCTCCCATTCTTGGATTGGGAAGCTCTGGTCATGGTCACTTTTGTCTTAGTCTCTTCCCAGTGGGGTTACTGCAATGTATTCTATGTGGGGTTGCTCTTGAAAAGCACTTGAAAGCTTCAACTGGTTTGGAATGCAATGGTACACAGTTATAGGCATATTGAAATTTGCCCCTATAATACCATTGCTGTGTTAGCTGCACTGGTGCCCAGTAGGTTTGCAGGTGTGATTCAAGGTGCTGTTTATCACCTTTAAAGTCCTGATATCACAGGACTAATTTAGCTGTGGAACCACCCATTTCCAATGATTTCAGTCTATTCTACCAGATCCAACAGGATGGGTGTGCTCTGTTCTCTCTGAAGCAATGTCTTCTTGTAGGACCCAGGAGTTATGCTCTCTTTTTCACAGCATCTGCCCTTTAGAATAGCCTTCCCTTGAGATCCAGTTGGCCCTATACTACTTGGTCTTCCAGAAGGTGTTGAAGACCTGGCTCTTTCCTCAGACACTAGGACTAGGACATTAGTGAAGCCCAAATAGGTCTGTGGTATGGACTTTTCCTGTGTGTGTGTGGTGGTTTGGTTAAAATTTCATGTTCAATTTAATTGCATTTTGCATTGCTTTATATTGGTTACTAGCTGCCCAAACGTAAAAGTGTGGCAATAAAGAGTTTTAAATAAATATATAAGAGATAAAATATAATCTGTACAGCAATTAAGGAGGAAAGAATAGACATGCATAAAATTATGCAAGCCCTAAAGAACGTGGGTAGGAAGACCTTTTTTTCTTATTATGTATTGTTTTACTAATGAAGGTCAGGAGTGGGAAATTCAACATCACTAAAAGTGTGGGCTCCATTCTCCATTCTGTTCATTATCTAGTATAGATATATTCTATCTAGTATATTCTATCTAGTACAGAATTCAGTATTATAGTCAGTGGTGGGATTCAGCCAGTTCTGAAGAACCGGTTCAGAAGAGAACCAGTTGTGAACTTTCTGAGCAGTTTGGCAAACTGGTTGTTGGGAGAAATTATTAGGGCAGAGAACCGGTTGTTAAATTACTTGAATCCCACCACTGATTATAGTCCTTTGATAGCTAGTGAGGTGGATAGCTTTAGACAGTTTTCAGGGTGGGGAGTTTAAATCTATCGATCGAAGTAGTCATAATAGCTGTATAGTACCGCTAAAATCAGAAGCATTTCTCTGAATATCAGTTTGCCACAAGATACATCATTCCCATGCGGGGTGATCAAAGTAAGAGCAAAATGCTACATTTCTGGTCTGATCTAGCACTGCAAATATTAATATTTCTTTTATGATATTGTCACAAAAAAGTGGGAGTTTAGAAGAGTATCAATCTTTAATTGATCTGAAACTCCCCCTGTTGGCATTTGCTTAAAATGAAATTCTAAGTGATATTTTTGAGACTGAAACATCAAATGAGGCCTGTTGCAATATTGACTGTTCTTCTTCAGGTTTTCACTACCAGTCGGCCAGTATACCCTTTCCATTACTTTATCTGAAACAGACAGCAATTTCAGGCCCCACAAATACACACACTTGGTCCCCACTAACTTGCTTTCTTCCTATTATAAATACAGCTTTTATTTGGGAATGGGTACATGGGTAAACATGGGTAAATTCAATATTTTGAATTGTTTTTGTTTTGTATTCGAATCAGGAAATGGGGTTGAACAAAAAAGAAGTATCCAGAAATATGGCCTATGAACAATTATATGTTCAAATAAATAATTATCCATCCTTGCCGATTATAGTACATTACTGATATTTCAATAAATCCATCAGTTATCAGTTGAACACGAGTTTCAGTTTTATATTTACATTACAATTGATACAATCTATTTGCATCTTGTCATTCAAAGTGCTGCTGAAAACAGTGCAGCGGTGTTGATAGTGTCAAGACTTGGGACCCATGTGTACATATGTTCAGTTTAAACTCATCTCCTGATTCCGCAAACAGTCATGGAAATCACGTTTTAGACAGCAGGTTCCTTAAATCAGGCATTTCCCAGATTCATCTTCTTGTCACCATCCTGAATATCTAGGACAAGGGTATATTCCTAGCAAGAAAGTTTTTCACTCCCTCTTTCTCTGTTTTCATGGTACACATGGACCAATAAAGTGACGCTACCATTTGGAATAACTGCAGACTCAGCAGAAAGGGCAGAGGAAACAGGGAAAAATAGTATTGTTAGAAAAGAAACCCAGTCCTCCCACTTTCTAGCTGAACTGAAAGGTTCCAGATTACTATTACCACTTTGGATTGTCTGCTCATTTTCACCAGCTTCCACTTATATATGCCATTACCCAGAGCTGGCCTCTGGCTGAGCTTATGGATACATAATTTATGGCATATTTAGAGTTAAGAATTATTTAATCCTCAGCATATTTTATTGCTGTTGAACTAGGGTACATTTCAGGTTTGCTGGTCGCACTATAATTTTATACCTGACTGGTAATGATATACAAATACAATTGATACAAGTGACCAAGGAAATAAAAGTCATCAGCAGGTGGCAGTTTATAACTAGAAATAGATAGAGCTGTTTTTTACTGCATAACATTCCCCTGGAATATGACAACACTGAAGTGGCATTGCAAAAAAAAAACATTGTATTTCAAAGAGTATAGTGATATCTTTTCATTTCTCCATCATATTAAGAAGATTCTAGAAATTTAAAATTCATTCTGAGTTATATTATATGTTTAGCTTGCTTGTTTTTCACTCTTGATGATAAAGAAAAGGTGGGATCTTCACACAGCTATAGAAAAACCTTTAAATTGTTTAGGTTGGTATTGACTTATCTATATACCGGTAGTTCCCATCCCAGGACTCTTGTCAGTTTGCATGATAAACAGATGAACCATGCAATCCTGCAATCTTGTATCATTGAAACAAGGTTTTTATACCATGTTTTGTTAAGACCTTAGTATTGCCTTTTGAGTTTGAAGCTTCAACCCAGATTAGCACTGAATGCCATGTAACTTGGACATTTTGGAGTCTCATCACTGTTTTTTCCCATGGGGATCCCAACAGTTGATTGGAGATTTGTCATCATCTTGCTTGCTGTGTTATGTACTTCTGTTTAAATCTGTCTCCTAAAGCAGGTTCAGAAGTGGTATTCAGCAGGTTCTGACCAGTTCTGGAGAACCGGTAGTGGAAATTTTGAGTAGTTCGGAGAACCAGTAAATA
>JANHZT010001828.1:122535-133788 GCA_032468215.1 Stegonotus admiraltiensis | reverse complement strand
GGGTCGGAAGTGCGCACTCTGTGTACGTGCATCATGTGCGATTTTGGACCCTTTGCACATGCACAGAGGGTCAAAAACAGGTTACTTCCTGGTCAAAACCAGGAAGTAACAATGTCCGAGTGGGTGGGCGGAGCTTTGCACTGCCATCGCTACCGGTTAACTGAACCACGCACTACCGCCACTACCGGTTCGCCCGAACCAGTGCGAACCGGTAGCGTTTCACCCCTGGTGTCATGGCACCAAGATAGGCCTTTGCTTTAAAAGATAGAAATGCCCTCTTTATTTATGCTGATCCAAGACAGCATGTTAACTGTAGTTTGTAGTTTGCTGATGTATTTATTGCCCAACTGTTTTAAATAATCCTGAGCTAATCTCCAAAATTAGCATATTTGAGTGCCTCAGTATGAAACTCCATGTCTGCTTCACTAGGAATATGTGATTGTTCCACTGTATGGTCTGGAAAGGGTAGATTTCAAATATTAAACTATATAGTATTTTGGTCCTCTTACAATTCTCAGTATAAGAAGTAACAAGAAATAACAATCAACGTTTTTTTGTTTGACTAAAGTGTGATTAATCTTATTTTACTAATTTTAAAAATATAAATTATGCTTCATATGAATACCTAGATAACTTGAAGTAATAGCTAATGGCAAATTTCATGTGATCTGAAACATGATTTAAGGTGCTTGACTAAAGTGTAATTAATCTTATTTTACTAATTTTAAAAATACAAATTATACTTAATATGAATACTTAGATAGCTTGAAGGTTAATATTAATACTTAATATTTCTGAGCAGTATTCATTTGATTGTTTATATTGAGCTTATTCCATTGTCATCACAATAAAGTTGATTTACTATTATTTATTTATTAAGTAATTTTATATGATTGCATGTATAAGTAACAGAATTTAATTCATCATTTACCTTTATAGAACAGCCTACTTCGTTAAATATTCAGTTTACAACCCGAGTCATTGCATTCTTTAGGAATGAATGTTATTAATCTATGGGCAATAAGTCCATACATTTTTAAAACCAAACAAATTGAATTTCATATGGATGGTTCTATCATCATTGGAAATGTTCTGATGAAATACTTAACATTCTAGTCAGTATCTTTTTTAGATTTCTGTAGAAGACAATAACCTTATAAAAAGCAATGGACAACTTAATTGCAATGTACCATTTCTTTTAGGCACTTTTTTTTTTAAAAGTACTTTTAAACTTTGTTTAAAAGGTGCTAATTAAAATCATGTGATTGGCGTCATACAGGTTTCATGGACAAATAAAATGATAGATCAGATGGACAGACAGATGGCAGAAAGAGACATACTGGGAAAATATGGCTCAGACTGAAGTACTTTCTTACAGGACCCTGCTGAATTGTAGGTATTCTGAAATAATCAGACTTTGATGAAAATATACATGGAACTCAAGAACAACTTTCTACATATAAAGGACAGTTCAGATGTTGCAGAAAAAACGATTGAAAAAACATCATGAGTTTACATAGATTTTGTCTTGAGAGGACTCTTTCTTCCTCTGTTCTTTGGCTATCTTTGGTTAATGTTAAATCAAAGTTCAGAAAACCTCTTTAGCGGCAGTGTATGGACAATCTTATTCAGAGATGCAACAGATTGGGAGTAATCATAGAACCCCAGATTTGGCATTGTGATGTGAATCAAGATATAGAAAAGATAATGACTGCAAATTAAATATGAGCATGAAACGTGCCTTGATAAGCATTGGACATTTGAACTGTTCAATTTATCTAAACTTATAAAATTAGTTTATACATCATAAATTGTTAAATTATTGGACAGGTGGGATCTAGATGTTGTTACTCAAAGTATATTTTTGTTTCAGTTCTAATTCCACATTCCACTACTCTAATTGTAATGTAAAGTGGATTATGTGGACAGAAATCAAAGCATATTAAGCAAATGTTGGCAAGGTTTTATGTTATGTTGGCAAGGATTTATAGCACTTCAGTTGAAATCAGTAAGATTTACTTTTGATAGAAATATATATAATGGCATTATAGGTCTATACTAAGGAAACAGACATGTATACATATTTATATTTGGTTGAATATAAATCCAACGTATAATATATTGAATTATAGATGAAGAAATATTACTAGCATTAACATGATGCAGATTAAATATAATAGATTAAAATTGTATAGTCAAAGAGAATATGCATATTAATTTTTTTCATTCAACTAGCAAGATTATATTTAGACTTCATCTTAATATGTAGCATTACATTTTATACATTTGCTAGTTGTGACTCTTTTATTTTCCTTTGAAATGAACGTAGTTTCAATTCCTGCAAAGAAGATACAAATAGTCCTATTGAAATCTTCAATGTCCTGCCCAAAATTTCATATCATAGGGTTCATTCTCATTTCAACGATAAAAGGTGAAAGAATTAGAAAAATTATGAATTAAATTTTTGTTCAGATGTGATAGACCAGGGGTGTCAAACTTGCGGCCCTGCGGGCCAGATGAGTCACATGCTGGCCCTGCCCCCACCCGGTTTAGCAAAGGGGAAAAAGTCCTGATATGATGCCTGATGTGATGCCGCCATGACGATGTAAAATTGACACCCTTGTGATAGACCATCCAATCCAATTTGGAGTAGGTATAACTTCACACAAACAGTGTGAATTTGGAAGTACGATAACTTGCAGAAGGAACTAAATACTGAAATAAATATTTTTATTTGTGTTGATCCTCCTGTGTTCTACATGTGTTTCATTACACACATAGTTCCCCCCCCAAAAAATCTTAATTTTAGAATGATTTATCTCTATTATTGAAGTGTTGAAGAAGAGTTAACTTCTTCCATTTCTGATGTCAGATATCAGTTAAGATGTTCTGAAGCTTTATATTGATTAAAGGCAACTAGCCTCATCCTCTGTATCTCAGAGTTTTGATGCATCTGCTAAAGACTGGAATACAATTTGAGTTTTAAATTATAATTTATATAATGCTACTCAAATGTTTTAAAATGAAATCGACCTATACATTTAATTTTTCAAGACATACTCATATTTCATCTTTTCAACCCTAATTTTTTTAGTGGACTTGCTGGATTTTGTGGATGATTTTATACATGCTATTACAAATGTTTACCTATAGTATGCAAAAATATTTTTATGGTGGGAATGGTGACATGCAAAATACCAGTTTTAAGAAGACATAATGATGCTAAAAGATAAGTAACTGGCATGGTGATTATAGTAATAAATTAGGACTAGGGAAGATCAGATTCATACCTAGTTACAGAATTTCAATGATGTCTTGAAAAATATTATGTCCCAACCCAACATACCTTACAAGATTATTTTTTAAAAAAACCCAGTGGAAATACTATATAGGTTACCCTTGGGATCCTGAAGGAAAATGGTCTATAAATCTACAAATATAAAATATAAAAAAAGACAGTTATTGACCTTCAGAATACAAAACAGTTTTTAACTTTATTTATTTATTTAGTCAGGTTCTTCCCATTATTCCAAGTATAGTTATGGAACATTGTGCGAAATTAAGGGATTTTTCGTCCCAAAAGATAGTTGAACATTTTGAGGAACATGAGCAAAATCTTTCATTAAATATTCTGTCTAAGATTTGTATGATAAGATTTTATTTAATATACACTATGAAAATGTTTAAGTCACTGTATAGTATCACAAAATGGTAAGTCTTTAACAAAATGGGCAATAGCAAAACTCAGTTTTATAACAATATTGAAAATCTTCCTATGATATTGTAAACAAATTCTAAACCATTTGTTAATTGAGACAAATATAAACTACATAAATAAACTAAGTTTATGCTTAGTATCTGCCTGGTATGGATTTGTTTCCAGTTTTGCTTTCTTTACTTCCCCATTTCTCCCTTTTCTTTTATAAAGTCTAATATGGTTAAAGCTAGAAGACATTGCAATCGCCTCTAGCTGAGTCATTGTTTTTCTAATGGAAGATTGCTTAGTACTAAGAGAACTAATTAGAATTTGAAAAGTGAAGAGTGATTTGTTTGACAGTAATTACTCTGCTTTCCGGCTCCCCTAAATTAAAAAAAAAAGCATACTTTATATATTAAAATATTAAAAATTAGAAATCCTTTACATTGTGCCAAGGGCGTTCACCAATATTATGATACACATCAGGGGGGTCAAACTCCCTAGGCCGGATCTGGCCCATGGGGGGGCTTGGATTTGGCCCGCAGGGATGCCCTGGAAACAGTAAAGGACTGGCCTGTGGTGCCTCTGCCAGTGAAAATGGAGCTCATGAGGGCTGGGGGCAGCCCTCCCAAGCTCTGTTTTCACTGGCAGAAGGTTGTGGGAGGCAGTTGCAGATGAAAATGGAGCTCGGGAGCCCATTTTTGCTGGCAGAGCACTCAGACCACCACAGGAGCCCCCAACATGAGTGACTTGGAGCTGGCCATGCTCATCCCAGCCCCCTGAGGTCAAACAACCCTGATAAGGCTCTCAATGAAATCAAGTTTGACACCTCTGATATACATGAATCCTGTATTACTGTCCCTAGAATAATTGTGCTAATTGATTCTTTGCTTTCATGCTAATTGAAATTCTTTTGTTAGCATTTATGTTTATACCACAAATATGTTTAGTATTAAAATTAAAATTAAATTAATTAAAACTATGTTCTATTATATATAGAATTACATTTTCCTCTTTTCCCCTCTCCCCTTCTCTTGCAGTGATGGGTCAGGAAGCTGGAAAACCCACATGGCCAAAACCAGCAGGAGGCTATCAAACTATTACAGGGAGAAGATATGGAAGAAGACATGCCTATGTCAGTTTTAGACCATCTCTGATGAATCAAGAAAGATATTCAAACCAACACACAGAAGAATGTGAAGGATTAGAACTAGACAGTGTTCTAAAAGAAAATTTACTGTGTGTGTGTCACATAATTACAAATTATTATTATTTGATTCAGAGAAAACTTTCTACTTTGGGCAAACATTGTACAAAAAGCTAGGATGTTGTGAACTTAACATAATTTGGATATATCGTATTGATCTTTTTTATCTATAACATATATCTGAACGTTATTTGAATAATATGTAGTTATTATGTGTAATCCAAGTCTGCTCCCAGGTTTGCATTATTTAATTTTAAGTCAGCCTGACATATAAAATAGATGATAAAAGTTGGTCATCAGTGCTCATTTTCTTTTGTTATACATTCAAAGATCATATCTTTGAATATTAATATTTTAGGGTATCCATAGTTATGCTATTATCTACCATACTTGTAATTTCTAATTCATTATTTTCCGAGTTGCTTTAATTGGTATAGTTTATGTTAGTTTGCCTTTCAAAATTATTAACATTATATGATTGGTTCTTTCTATGTTGAATACTATCAAATTTCTGTGATTGGTTTTGCTAAATCTGCTTGCATTTTGAATTTCTAAGAACTATTAGAAGTTTTCTTCAATCAAATTGTACAAAATAATATCCCTCAATTACTGCAGTCATAGAGGCAATACTACGTAGGATGCCCTTCTATTTATTTAACACGTTTACATAATATTACTTTACCAAAACTGACTCACAACACATAGAATGTGAAAAGGATATTATGTGTACCATTAGAATAGTAATCAGAAACGAATATCAGTAACTAAATATTTCAAACGGCATTGTAATGTTTTTTTCTAAAGGAGAAATATTAAAGAGGAAGTTTGATGAAGGGAAAAAGGAAGCAAATCTAGAATCAAATAAAATCAGTCAATGAAACAACTGTTCACAAAGTAGTGACACTACTTGTACCATGTTAAATGAAATACTATATATATATTTGGGGTGATTCTGTTTAATAGTAATGATAAAATACCCTATTCCTAATGTATAAGAAAATTATTTTTACTAGTGGGCAATTGCATAAGATTTTCAGAACAAGATCTTAAGGTGACTATTTAATTTCTTTAGTGCTATATCTGATCCTATGAAGTCATTCTTCGTTCTATAATTCTAATATAGTTCGTTGAGCCAGTTAACAAGCTGAACATTTTTCTTTTTATGTATCCCTGAACAAAATGGAGGGAAAATCCCTGATTTACTTAGTAATTTTTGCTGGCAAGATATATCTAATTGGAACAATGGAACTGTATCGACAAATGTGTTTGATTATTCATAACAAACCAAAAGTTTTTAAAATTAATTTTCCATTGGAATCATGCCAATAAATGGCATATTAGTAACTTTATTGGTGTAGTATTGAAAGATGAAGTAGTATTGCAAATTATTGCGAATAGATTTTCTTCCAAAAATGAGAAATGTTTTAGTTATTTTTATATCTAACCACTTTTTCTAAATGACTTACTGTATATATTCATTATGTTCTGATGATTTATACTTGAGTCTATACCACTTTGCTAGTTAGTTAAAAAAGCAGCTGTAGATTGATACAATATCTTTAATTACTGATTTTATCATGTCTGTTTTACTATATAATCAATAACTGGTCTCATCCTTCCAATGTATCTTTCTTTATAATTCTATATAAAGGTTCCAATCCACATGTCCCAGTATGTTCTCCATTGGTAGATGCATCATTATTACCAAATGTTGGATCAGAAGAACCTGTTTGTGAAGCTGATTCTAGCCACGCTATCAACATAGATACTTCCATGTTTTCTCCAACATGCTACAATTTGTGTGATCACCAAAATGTTGCCAACAATGAGAATTCTAATGACAGTGTGCAGTCTACTTCTGAAGAGTGCAATAATCTTCACAGCCAGAATGGAATTGCCTTTGTAAACATTGACTCTTATGAACCAGACAGCAGTGATGGTGAGGAAGATGGCTTCCAAAGTGCTATCACATTAGCTAAAGAAGAAACAGGACTATTTCAAGAAAAACTGGACAATATGCTTTCCAGGTTAGAAAAAGATATGGACTCCTTCAGTGATCTGCAGTCACATCTGCCTACTTTCAGTCATACCATAAGTAAAAGTTTTGAAGATCTTAGACTAGTGCCTTTTAGAAGACTTTCTAGCATAGAATCAGAAACTGTTTATCAAAATAAGTCACTTTCAAAAATATCTAATGAAGAAACTTTAGCAAAAAATAACTTTGCTTCTACTTATGATTTAGAACAGAGAAACAGTAGTACAGCTGAGCCTACAATTAGGACACATGTAGGAATTTGTAATGCACTGAGTACTACAAGCATGAAGGTGGACCAAGAGAATTCAGCTGAATTGGTAGTAAGACCCAAAGTTAGAAAACAGAATCCTGTTAGTGAGATTGATAAAAAACAGTCTGTAATGAATGAAGAGGAAGAAAAGAGAAGTAGTAAAATGTGGACTGATAATGTGGATGACCAGCAATGCAATGCTGAAATTACCTCAAAGCATAATAAAGAAAAAAAATCTAATATGATTTTTGACCTCAAAGAGTATGAATTGGCTGAAAAGAAAGGAAAAAATGAACCAAGGAAACAAAATACAAGTCTTCAAGAAAAAAGTAAAATAGATGATAGTGCTTTTTGGGACGAATTTGAAGATTGTGGTAGAAATCTATCTAGTTCCAACAAAGATGAAGATGACAGGTAAGTTTTTCTTTAAGTTTAATTTTACATTTTCCAAATATTTGATTATTTTTGGTTAATATGTGTACATGTAAAATTGACCAAAAAAATCCTGAATCTTCAATGTTGCAGTGTTATAATTCCTTTTCAGATATCATAGTGATATCTGAACAGTATTTCTTCCAATTATATGTTGTACTTACAAGTGGCTGGATCAGGCACTGTACCTTTAAATATCACAATCCATTTAGTTTCAGCTAAATGTGTTCATCTAATTTTTTCTATCGATAAGCAAATAAATGTTTTGAGAAACTATACAAAAATGTGGTTTGCAGTACTTTTGTTTTTGGAATTAAATTTATTTTACCAAGAAGAATACTTCGGTGACTTCTACAACAACATGGCTTGGATCCCAAATCATCTTACTGGAATAGACAAACACTCAAATGTGTTCAGAGAAATCCCACCAAACTCCTTACAATCCTGTGTTCCTGTATAAGCCAGTGTGGCTAGTTTTAAAGATTATAGCCAATCCATTAGTCTTTTGAAGTGTTTTTGAGGGAACAAGTAAGAAGACAACTGTTACATAAGAATTCTGCTCAGTAATCTCTGAATCGAATATTAACAACAAAATAGCATAAACGTATTTAATGTTTTCTTTTAAGATATTATTGGCATCTGATAGAAAGTTGCCTATGTGCAGTACTGTCTCTGTAGTTAGCTAAAACAAATACAGAGCAATGAAGAACTGAAAAGTGTAAGACATGATTAAATGCATATCCGATTTCATACGATCAAAGAGAGTTTTCCTCTTAATTCTCAGACCTTCAAAAGTTGGTCCAAAGGGTTGGGAAACCCTCCAGAGCAAGTACAAGGTAAACAATTGCCACCCCTTCATTTAATTAGTTCTATGCTTCAAGACTTTCCATTGTGTTCTATTTGCTTTGAACTGCGTAAATGCAGTGTTAATGCACTTCTTAGGTTTGATTAAGCTGAAGATTATACAAAACTATACAACCTATGGTAGCACTAATATGTTCAAACTAAAATGTTCCATCTGCCAAAACTACGTCTGAAACCTAAGTTGCAGGGAAGGTTCATCATACATAATCACTATTAAAGGATTATACTTCCTAATTTATTTTTGGGGGTGAATGGAATGCATCAGAGCTTACAATATTTTTTCTGAATATTTGAATGAATTTCCTTATTTTTCACTATATCTCTGTCAAATATGAATCTGCCAGAAATGTTCCTCCTCCTTTAAATCTGTGTTGAAGAATTGAGAAATACTCACCTTGAACCTGGCTTCCAAAGAAAGAAACATTAACCTAACATTAAAACATTACTCCAACCTTTCTCCCAGGTGATTGCCTTGCTTTCCTTGGGGGTGAGGAATATGCCATTGGGGTCTCTTGAAGATGAAACATACCTTCAAATAAATAATACAAAGAAAATTTTGGAAGACTAAGATGGAGGCTGAGGATTTTTGGAAGTCTCAAACTGATTTAGATTTGTTTGTACAGTATATACCTAAAGTAAGGAGATAGTAGATGTGGAAAACAAACAAAAATATTCTGAAATTATGTCTACCATTTTAGTATTTAAATGGGAAGGCTTTAGTTTCATAATTTTAGGATGGCAAAAGTATTTTATAGTAAAAATATTAACTAGAATTGAATGAAAATGAAATTTTCAAGATTTTTTAAAAACAAAAACCTGTCACAAAGACCAATGCTATTTTTCTAGTCATATTATTACATTAGATTTATAGTATCTTTTATTTTGCATATTAAATCTACTTTGTGATATAAGTTATTTAACAAGAAAAATAGAAAATAATGGAAGTATTTATAATACGTCTTAAAACTGGAAGCATTCCAAGTTTGCGGTTAATCATTCCCTTAGTGCTTACAGGCATTGCTGTCCAATATAGGAAAAGGCTTTGGATTTTAAATGTAATTAGAATGTACTGGAATTTTACAGGGGTGTCCTGTTAGCAAATAGTTCAGAACTGGGATTATGTAGTGTTGAAAACAAGGGATAAAAGAAAAATAGTACAAAGACCATAATTTATATATAAAAATAAAAGCTCAGGAATTTCTATTCTATATCTAGCGCCTTGTGATCTGGTTGATAATCTTGATGTTTATAGGAGCAAATTATATTTAGCAAATTTGATTCCACCAAGCTACCAACTGCTTATTCATTTATTATATGAATATAATAAATATTCATTTATTATATGAATTTAATATATTTATAATTTCTGTTTAAAATTTAGATATGTGTAAGAAAAAGAGAATAATATATGAATGTCCATAAAATTGTTTCATCATGTTCTCAGCATGTTTATTAGAAGTTTAAAAGATGTTTATTGCCAGTCCTGTATTATTAAATACACATTTTCATATCAGAAATGAGCTAAAAGAAAGTATTATTTTTCCTTGCATCAGGCCAGTTCTAGTCTGATGCTGCTGAGGAATCTAAAGTCTAGTACCCAAGAGGGGATTTTTAATAAAATAGATCCTAATTTTCTTGGTGCTCCTTTAGATTACAAATATTGTATTTTATTTCTTTGGTAGGAGGTAAGATTAGGATTTCAGGATGAAAGAAGCAGTAGCTTTTTCTTTTGGTCTCACCTGGGAGAATTCGTAAGGGATTTTTTTTTTCATAGTATGATTTTAGTAGGGAATGATCCCCTAGTCTTATGGACAGAATCATGCAAACTTGAGCATGTTCATATCCAAAGGGGAAACTAGACTCCTTTTAGATCTTTTCCATTTTATGCTCAGCTTGATTGAATCATGGCAACTGTTAACTCTATCAATCTTTAAGTGCAACTGGACTCTCTCAAATTGCAGCTCAGAATGCAGTGATGGTGAATGGTCGGCATCCCTGCCTTCTTATTTTTCTGTGACTGTGAAAGATCAGTCCTCCAGTGATGAAAGCTGGGAGACACTTCCAGGCAAAGAGGAACAGGAACCTGAAGAGCAGAGTGATAGCAGTGGTGTGGAAGAGGAACATAATGAATTTGGTTTCCAATCACGGTATGTCATTCTAATAACGAAGTGCTTTTTTAAAAAATGAAAAACTGCTATACCGTATGCACTATATAATCTACACACAATGTAGAAAATTTCCATACACATATGTTTATATTGTGTACTACTGCATTATATTATACTGTATATATACAACGTTACTGAGAGCAAAGGGGAAACAAATTGGGTGGAAATTGATCATAAAGGGAGGTGTATGGATTAAGGAATTGCATGTGAGATTTTTGGGGGAAGATGTGTTTGATGCAGTTTTGGAATGCTTTTCTGACTTGAGCTAGCTGCTGATCTTCCTGTCCTTAGCAACAGCGATAGAATCACAGAATCCTTGAGTGAGAAGAAAGACTAAAATTCAAATTTAAAATATTCTTTAAAAATCCCTAACATAACAAAAACTTAAAATAGAATTTTCAAAATATATTTAAACAGGCTAAACATATATTAAATTTAAATAAATGTATAACTTGCCTTGGTAGTCCTCAACTTACAAACAATTGCCACCATTCAAGTTATGACAGCCTCAGAAAGGGTGCTTTTTATTTATTTATTATTTATTTATTTATTAATTCAATTTGTATACCGCCCTTCTCCAATAAGGACTCAGGGCGGTGA